>JAGVVM010003805.1:0-10268 GCA_019149425.1 Psidium friedrichsthalianum
CTCTATTGCTGATATTATGATTGATGGAGTCTATTTGTTGGCAATTTTTAGTTACTTGGCTTGAATGTATAGGGAAGGATAGTTTTGCAGTTCCTGTACCAACGTTCAGTCATTTGGTTAGTCTTTTAGTCCGTAAATGGTGGACGGTATGATGGGGAATTTTAGGGCCTGTTTGGTAACGTTTTTGTTCCTCTGTTTCTGTTCCCGGGAACAAAGAAAGATCAGAAACGTGTTTGGTAACGCAAATAATTCTGATTCTGATTCTGCTCCCGGGAACACTTTTGGAACAAAAATAAGAAACAAAAAAAAGTTGTTTCTCAAAAAAAGAACACTTTTTTAGGAACACTTTTCAAGGATAGACTTCTCAGCCTCTTTCCACGACACTTTTTTAGAATCACTTTTTTAGGATCATTTTTGGACCAAAAATCAAAAATTTTATACAGCTACCAAACGCATTCTGATTCTCTAAAAGAATAGAATAAAAAAAAGTGATTTTAATCAGAATTACTTTTTTGGAACAGAAACGTTACCAAACAGGCCCTTATACTCTCTTGTTGAAGGTTTTGGCTGGTTTTGACTCCAGGGTTGTGAAATTTTCAATTTCTTTTAACATGATACATTATGGATTAGGAATTTGGATAGGTATGTTCTTGCTCGCTTTTGATCGGTACGGGTGAGCTCCTTACACAGCTCATTTACACGAATTTGACTAGGAGATGGGGGGTTTCTGCAGGTGTTTTCCCTCCATCCAAAGCTCTTCATTTTGATTGGATGAGAGCCTGATAATCCCTGCTGCTGCCCATACTCTTCCTGCTATGCTTGTTGTCAATTTTGTTTGTCGTATTTGTGTGTGCAGTTTCTTCTTCATTCGCACGACCTTATCAAATTGTAAGGACGAATCCGATCCCGAGAGTTTTCAACCAGTGTTTTCCTTCGAGAGCTCCCGAGCTTGATCGAAGGACTTTGCGGAGGCCGTCCAAGCGCGAGAGACTCAGGATACCAAAGGGAGAGCCAGTGTGGACTGATCTGTCCGGCCTTAGGAGAGCTCGAGATCACCAGGATCGGCCGAGCCTCAAGCTCGTCTGCTGTTGGCTGCTAGCTGTCGCCATGGTGGCGAATGGCCAAAACCGAAAGAAAAAAGGAAAAAAAAAAGATAAATAATTAAAAAATTTTGAATTAAAAAATGAAAGAAAAAATAAAAAATTATTAAAAGAAGTCCGTAGAGGAAAATTAAATCCGATTTTTATACCAAAATGACAGTAAACATTTTTCATGTCTTTTTCATAGTTTAGTTAAACACCAAAAAAATTTGTCATTTTTCTAAAAAGTAAATTTCCATAAAATATTTTCCAGAAATCTTGTATTTTTCGTAAAACAAATGGAGCCTCCGTTTGTTTTACGGAAAATGGCTTCCTGGAAAATGTTTTTCGGATTTTCCGGTGTTTGGGGGGCGGAAAATAGGTTAATCATGGAAAATATTTTCCTCTTATGAAAAAAACTCTTTGAAAAGTGTGGAAAACGTTTTCCTTCTTTTGAAAAGAGGAAATCATTTTTCACCGGTCGCCGCTGTTGGTCCCCGGCCGCCCACCGCCGCCCACCGTCGGGTCCCGGCCGCCGCCCGTCGCCGCCATCGCCCGCCGCCGCCGCCGCCGGTCACCTCCGTCGGAAAATCAATTACTTACCAAACGATGGAAATTATTTTCTAGTTCATTTTTAAGTATTAGCCAAACACTGGACAATATTGTTATTTTCTTGGAAAATGACTTCCTGGAAAATATTTTCCACCAGGAGGTCATTTTCCGTGAAACAAACGGAGCCTAAAAGAAAAACTTAGCATTTCTTGATACAATATAGTTTTCTCGTTAACTCTACCACCGGGGTAAGACATGACTTATCTAAACGTTGAATTAATGATAGGCAAAAAATTTTGATTAACAAACTAATTCCGAACACGCTTGTTATGCATACATGGAAAAAAGCCAACAAATATCCTAATTAAATTATGCCTACCGTAGTACGTTTACCCAAAACTTATACATGTATGACACATTTACTTTAACATTTTTTTGTGACCCTAAAAAACCCAAAACTTTTACCATTGTGACACATTTACCAAACCCCGAACTTTTGTCTATGTGACAATTTACCCCAAATTACACTGAGAACCCCAACCTTGTACCAAATGTGTCACACTAGCATAAGTTTGGCATAAATGTATCACACAGAGACAAATTTGAGGTTTTTCGTGTTAGCAAAATAAAATTTGAGATAAATATGTCATATTAAACATAATTTAGGATTTTTGATGGCTTTTAGCCTACATATAATGGTGAACTCGTGTGTTCTACGAAGACAAGATATGTCAATGACTCAATTCTACATTCTTCATGCAAATCCACCTTTTTTTTTTATATCCCTAGAAAGATAATATTTATATATTTATTGAAGATATTGTAATTGATTAGAATAACGAAAAGACAAGCTTGAACTATAAACATGAAATGCTATTTCTTCTCCGTGCCGCTAATCTATTAGTCTCTATATAAATATATGATCGCTAGTTTTTTTAAAGGTTAATATTATGAAAAACTTTAAATTGATACACCTGTGATAAATTTACCTAAAACTATTTTTTTGACTGCAATAAACCCCAAACTGGTACACATGTGATAAATTTATTCCAAATTATTTTTAGACCATCAAAAACCTCAAACTTGTACACATGTGACAAATTTATTATTAGTTAGTTTGTGTTAAATCGTATTAATATCATGAAAAACCTCAAATTGATACATTTGTGACAAATAAAGAGAGGGTAAAAATCTCAAACTAGTATACCCTTCAATTGCCACGTGTCATTCAGCTCAACAATTTGATGGTAAAATTTAACGAAAAACTAACGGATGGTAGATTTGTTACAAGTGTACCAGTTTGAGGTAAATTTGTCATAGGTGTATTAGTTTGTGATTTTTTATGGTAAAAAAATAGTTAGGTATACCAGTTTGAGATTTTTTGTGGTAAAAAAATAGTTTGACGTAAATTTATCGCAAATATACCAGTTTAGGATTTTTCATGATATTACCTTTTTTTTAAGTCTATATCTAAAAGTGACATATAAGACTCTAAATTGCAAGAAATGATCAGTTTCTTACAATAGATATGTTTTTTACGCACTCCACGCATTATGTTTCCAACGAGAACTTGAGCTGACATCCATATTGCTAGTTTTGTTCAATAATGAAAAATAGTTTTAAGGAGTTTTAATGTCGCCAAATTAGCTATTCCAGAAAATTTCGGCATTTTATGTAACTCTTCCCTTTTTTTTTGGGAAGTTTTTTTATTTTTTACTCTCAATATTATAATTGTGGAGAAATTATTCAACCAGTCCTAAAATCACTGTATGGATGCCACTTTAGTCCTAAAATTTTCTTTTACCAATTTAGTCATAAAATTTTATTCAAGCTTGCGATCACTGATGTGGCGACTGCCAAGTAGAACCATATGTAATCACTAGACCCCAATATCAGAAAGTTTTAGCAAAAATTGATTAGAATGACCATATAGATAATTTTACATGAAGATTTAGGATTAAATTGGTAAAATTGAAAAGTTCATGATTGAATCGACTAAAATTGACACCTTTATTTATAAAGTACAAATGAGTAAAAAAAAATTATATGCAATCGAATACAAAATAATGAGGAATTTACTCTCAACACATATTCTAAATCTTTGTGAATTTTAGTTTACTCTCTTCCTCGGTGCTTCAACGAATAATTACTGCCGAAAGGTTTTCAACAAACCAAGGGTTTTTTGTTTTTTTTTTTTTTGGGGGTCGAAGTTAACAAACCAAAGGTTGAGATATATAGCGATTGTAGCGTTTTTCGTTTGGCTCGATCTTCGCCTGTGCGTTCACTGTGCGAACCTCGTTCTCGGATCCAATGCCACCGTGGGGTTCAGATCTCTTCGGATTCCGCTCATCAGGCTTCGCGTGATTCTGCATCTTGTGGATTGTGCGCTGTTCGATTCGAATTGTGTCGAGTTAGCCCGAAGAGACATGGCGAGGTTCGCGTCGATTTAGGTCGCGTTTGATTCGATCTGGTCTGCGCTCCGCGGGTTCTGGGTCTGTCGCGACTGGGCAGTGGAGATTTCAGTGATTTGGAGAGGATGTTGACGAAGTTCGAGACGAAGAGTAATCGGGTGAAGGGGCTCAGCTTCCACAGCAAGAGGCCGTGGATCCTCGCGTCGCTCCACAGTGGTGTGATCCAGCTATGGGATTACCGCATGGGGACTCTGATCGATCGGTTTGATGAGCACGATGGCCCTGTTCGAGGGGTGCATTTCCACAAGTCGCAACCTCTTTTCGTGTCTGGAGGTATTGATTTTGTTCCTTTATATGATGTGAATCCTGCTTATGTAAGATTAAAATGGATTTCCCAGTTCCATGTTGATCTGAAAGATAATCTTCCTGCAGAGCAAGTTAAAAGTAAATCAGAGCGTTTTGTTATCGAATTGACTTTAACAGATGGAATTCTAACGATATTCCATTCGGATCTGATACTCTGTTCTGGGTCCTTTACAATTCAAGAGGACAGTTGATGTTCTGAAGCTTTTGTACGATGCACTATGTAGTTACTTCGCAATGTCTTATATACTTACTTTTGCAGAAAGCAACATATCTGTATGATCCTGAAGACTATTTGGTTAGCAAGCCCTATAATCAGAATGTATATCTTTGTGAAATGCATCCGGCATTTTGACTAATCATCTCAAGTCCCAACCCAGTGCCATGGATTATTAAATTTCGGACAAATGTTTTATCTTTTTTGTGCTTGTGTTTCTTTCCCATTCTCTAGAGCGATCCATGGTCTTGGAAGTCTCTTGGTCCAAAGTAAATTTGTCATTTTATTGAGATCATTGCCGTCCTACTAAGGATCTCTCCAAATTTTATATCCCTTTCTCACTGTAGCACTCAGTGTAGTTGGTCTGTGATCTTAGATTGGCTACTGGATGTGACTTTTTCTTCTGTTGCGAAGTAGATTCCCCATTTAATGAAGACTCAATCGGTGCAGTCCTAAGTGCTATATGTTGTGGCCTAGATTCAGAGTGGCAAGGGATGACTTCTCGCTTCTTGCTAGCCAGGGCAAACTGCATTCAGCTAGGCACATGCTTTTTTGCACTGAAGCAATCTGGGCAAAATGCTAAACCTCTCACTTGGCTACTTCAACTGGTTTCAAAAACCCAAAAATGTTTTATCTTTCAAAAGTACCCTCTTGTCCATTTATTTTTTCAGCCATAGTGGTGGGTTGAAAAAGTATATTTTGGGTGAAAGCATGTTTTGTTATTCTAGAGCACACTGCTTCTGTAGTTTCTCACTACCCTGGTCCACAATACTATTGCTCTTGCTCCCCAGTAATTCTCTTTCATTTAGTTGTAGTCTTAGTGGTTGAGGTTTTGTATTGCTGTAACCCATTTTTAAGTCACTGCATGTTGATTCACTAAAAAAAAAAAACGTTTACTTTTGTGCTTTTGAGGTATTCTAGGGTCCTAGGGCCTTAGATGCGCTTTTCATCTTTAACTACACTGGACTGGAGTATTTTGAAAATGTGGTTTGGAGTCCTTTTGTAATTACTATGGTGTGTTGGTAATATAATGAGGGTAATGTAAGTTTCTTGCCATTGCAGGAGATGATTACAAGATTAAAGTTTGGAATTACAAGACATGCAGGTGTCTTTTTACCCTTCTAGGACACCTTGATTATATTCGTACTGTGCAGTTCCATCATGAACATCCGTGGATAGTGAGTGCCAGTGATGATCAAACTATTCGCATATGGAACTGGCAGTCTCGTACTTGCATATCTGTCTTGACAGGTCACAATCATTATGTCATGTGTGCTTCATTCCACCCGAAAGAGGACCTTGTCGTCTCAGCTTCCCTTGATCAGACTGTTCGTGTATGGGATATCAGTGCCTTAAAAAACAAGACAGCGTCCCCCGGTGATGACTTACTGCGGCTGGGTCAGATGAATACAGACTTATTTGGTGGCGTGGATGTTGTCGTCAAGTATGTCTTGGAAGGCCATGACCGAGGAGTCAACTGGGCTGCATTTCATCCCACCCTTCCCCTGATAGTCTCCGGTGCAGACGATCGCCAAGTAAAGTTATGGCGCATGAATGGTACTTGTTCCAAAGACATTGGTTTCTTTATAAATTTGTTCCTTGCAAAGAACTATAATAATTAGCAGGTTGGAGCTTGACTATTATATAGGTTTAAATGCAGTAAATTGTCGCTGAAATGACATTTTTTAATTAAAAAATATGCACTAAGACTGAAGTGGTATGAAGGAGGTGATTGGTTTGGTTCCCTTTTGGCTTCCCTACACAAAATAAAGTTGGAATAATTATGTGAAAATTTGATTAGAGGTGACTTCGAATATTAATATATATATATATATATATATATATATATATATATGTTTTAGAGATTTGAAGTATACGATGTTAGTAAACTCTTATTTTATGCTTTTAGAGTTAAAATAAGAGCCAAAAGATAATTCAGATCACACGGAATTTTGTGACCATGCAGTTATTTATCATCGCTTACAAATTTCTTAGAAACAACTTGAAGTTTCTTAATTTACGAATCGCAAGATTCAATTGAGTTACTGCTGAAGAGAGGACATGTTTGCCTTCAGATACCAAGGCTTGGGAAGTGGACACTCTCAGAGGGCACATGAACAACGTGTCTTGTGTTATGTTCCATGCAAAACAAGACATAATTGTATCCAACTCAGAAGACAAAAGTATCCGCGTTTGGGATGCAACAAAGCGAACTGGAATTCAAACTTTTCGACGTGAGCATGACCGTTTCTGGATACTGCTTCTCACCCTGAAATGAATCTTTTGGCAGCTGGTCATGACAGTGGCATGATAGTGTTCAAGTTGGAGAGAGAGCGACCTGCCTTGCTGTGAGTAGTGATCTTATTTTTTACACCAAAGAGCGTTTCTTGCGCTGTTATGAGTTTTCTAGTCAAAGGGACACACAGGTTTTCCTATTCGACGCCCTGGATCTACTGGCCTCAACCAATGTCCAAAGACACTCTCTTATAGTCCTACAGAAAATGCTGTTCTTATTTGCTCTGATGTTGATGGAGGATCTTATGAACTGTATGTCATCGCGAAAGACACTGCCGGTAGGGGTGATGGTGTTCAAGAGGCAAAGAGAGGTGCTGGAGGATCTGCTGTTTTTGTGGCTCGGAATAGGTTTGCAGTGCTTGACAAAAGTAGTAATCAAGTATTGGTCAAGAATCTTAAAAATGAGATTGTTAAGAAGAGCGGGCTTCCTTTTCCTGCAGATGCAATCTTTTATGCTGGGACTGGTAACTTGCTGTGTAGGTCAGAAGACAGAGTTTATATATTTGATCTCCAGCAGAGGTTGGTCCTTGGTGATCTGCAGACCCCTTTTATCAAATACGTTGTCTGGTCAAATGACATGGAAAGTGTTGCCTTGCTCAGCAAACACGCAATTGTTATTGCTGGCAAGAAGCTTCTCCACCAATGCACTCTCCATGAGACCATTCGTGTAAAGAGTGGGGCCTGGGATGACAATGGAGTATTCATCTACACTACACTGAACCACATTAAGTACTGCCTCCCTAATGGTGATAATGGAATAATTCGAACTCTTGATGTCCCTATCTACATCACGAAGGTTGCAGGGAATACCATCTTTTGTTTGGATCGTGATGGAAAGAATAGAGCTATAGTTATCGATCCACAGAGTATATGTTCAAGTTATCTCTCCTGAAGAAGAGATATGATCATGTTATGAGCATGATAAGGAACTCTCAGCTTTGTGGACAGGCTATGATTGCATATCTGCAGCAAAAGGGGTTTCCTGAAGTGGCTCTTCATTTTGTTAAGGATGAGAGGACACGGTTCAATTTGGCTCTAGAGAGTGGCAACATTCAAATTGCAGTTGCATCAGCTAAGGAAATTGATGAGAAGGACCACTGGTATAGATTGGGGGTTGAGGCCCTTCGTCAAGGCAATGCAGGAATTGTTGAGTACGCATATCAGAGAACAAAGAACTTTGAGAGGCTCTCTTTTCTCTATCTCATAACTGGAAATATGGACAAACTGACCAAAATGTTGAAAATTGCTGAAGTGAAGAATGATGTCATGGGGCAATTTCATAACGCTCTGTATTTAGGTGATGTTCGAGAGCGTATAAAGATATTAGAGAATGCCGGGCACTTGCCTCTTGCCTATATTACTGCTTCTGCTCATGGGCTGCAGGATGTTGCTGAAAGATTGGAAGTTGAATTGGGAGATTCGCTTCCATCTTTGCCAGAGAGGAAGCCACCTTCCCTTCTGATGCCCCCAATGCCTGTCATGTGTGGTGGTGATTGGCCTCTTTTGAGAGTCATGAAAGGCATATTTGAAGGTGGGCTGGACAATGTTGGCAAGGGTACTGCAGATGAAGAAGAAGAGGAGGCTGAAGGTGATTGGGGAGAGGAACTTGATATGGTTGATGTGAATGTTTAGCAAATGGTGATGTGACAGCTATTATGGAGGATGGTGAAGTTGGTGAAGACAATGAGGAGGGAGGCTGGGATCTTGAAGATTTGGAGCTTCCTCCCGAGGCAGAAACTCCAAGGGCTTCTGTCAATGCTCGCTGTGGTTTTTGTGGCCCCTACTCCTGGCATGCCAGTAAGTCAAATATGGACACAAAGATCATCTCTTGCTGCTGAACATGCGGCTGCTGGTAATTTTGATACTGCAATGAGGTTGTTGAGTAGGCAACTTGGAATTAGGAATTTTACTCCTTTGCGGTCAATGTTCCTTGATCTCCTCACTGGCAGCCACACCTATCTACGTGCATTTCCTTCTGCTTCAGTGGTATTACTGGCTGTCGAGCGTGGTTGGAATGAGTCTGCTAGCCCAAATGTCCGGGGTCCGCCAGCACTTGTGTTCAACTTCTCTCAATTGGAAGAGAAGCTTAAGGCTGGTTATCGTGCCACCACTGCTGGGAAATTTACTGAGGCTCTTCGGCTTTTCCTGAGTATTCTCCACACAATTCCACTTGTTGTGGTTGAATCAAGAAGGGAAGTTGATGAAGTCAAGGAGCTGATCATCATTGTTAAAGAATATGTCATAGGTATGCAAATGGAGCTTAAGAGGAGAGAAATTAGGACAATCCAGTTCGCCAGCAGGAGCTTGCGGCCTACTTCACTCACTGCAATCTGCAAATGCCTCACTTGCGGCTCGCCTTGCAGAATGCGATGAATGTCTGCTACAAGGCCAAAAACCTTGCTACCGCAGGTAACTTTGCTCGGCGGCTTCTGGAGACCAATCCCACCATCGAAAACCAAGCAAGGACAGCAAGGCAGGTTCTGCAGGCTGCTGAGAGGAATATGATAGATGCTTCTGAGCTAAATTACGATTTCAGAAACCCATTTGTGATCTGTGGAGCAACGTACGTGCCTATCTACCGAGGGCAGAAGGATGTCTCTTGTCCATACTGCAGCTCCCGGTTTGTGCCAAGCCAGGAGGGACAGCTTTGTACTGTGTGTGATCTTGCTGTGGTTGGGGCAGATGCTTCAGGATTACTGTGCTCCCCATCTCAGGTGCGATGATCTCTCCTGTGAAGCAAGGAAATTTCCAACCTTTTCTCATGCATCAGAGTTGCAGCTGTTGGTTTCGTATACATATGCAGCAGTTAAGAGGTGAGAAATGTTGAAGTGTCAGCTAAGAGTGAATTGGTTGTGTTGTCTTCTTTCCCGTTCATCATCATTGGATTCTCCTTTTCTTAGCTGTTAAGATTTCCGGTGTAATAACTGAATTCAGAATTTTGTAATGAGTAGATGTTTATAGATAACAATTGTCAATCCCCTGTCGGATTTTGATGATGGTACTAGGCTGGCCAATTTTCATACTAGCGACTGCAGATGCACTTTGCAGATTTACTAAAATTTATGATGCTTTAGGGGTTTATACTGATTGGGGCAGCATTCAGTGGATCTATGTTTCTTCTTTTTTCACACCCGGTATCTTATTTGTACCATTTTAGGTTCTCCTTTGAATTACTGTTCTGTGGCTTGTTGTGTAGTTCGTTCTTCACTGGGCAATTTGCCTCGGAAGGTTTTGCAAGATTAACAGCATGTGACTGTCTCTTCTAAACAACATTTGTTGTTTTGATTCGGGAGCGTCTGGCTTTATGGGAATAAATGAATGAACAATACAACGCATATCATGTTGTGTTTG
>JAGVVM010003806.1:0-7500 GCA_019149425.1 Psidium friedrichsthalianum
AATTAAAGTGAGCGCCGTATGAAGCTTTTGGCACTTTCAATATCATTTTGCCAATCTAGTTGAAACTCCACTTATGCCTCCCAATATTATGGATTAAAATAATATTATCTGCAACCTTTCTTTTTCAATTGAAGCACTTGATTGGGATGAATTAATGAACACAAAATCCACCTCTTTCTCAGATAAAGTATCTTGGTGATACAATTATAGATCATATTACAACATAATATTGGTCTGAACTTAGACATCCTTAAAGGATTGGGTACTTTTGGCACTAATGTTGTTGCATTCATTGCACCAACAAGCCTAGAAGAGGAGAAAAAAAATCAAGCTTAGCCCTTGCAACATCTGGACCAACAATATTTCAGGCTCCTTTGAAGAAACAAAAAAATGTATCCTTCAGGTCCAGGACTCTCGTCCTCTTCGACAGAACAAATTGCGTCGTTAACATAAGGAACAGGGAATACAAGTGTATCAATGTCCTCCTGGGATAAGGAATAATTCAAGGTGGATCTCAACTCTTCCTATGAACCTCCAGTAAACTGAGGATTACTCCTACCAAGAAGATCAATCCGGAAAGAAATTGCTTCCTCTATGACGTCATTGTTCTTTTCAAATCTCTCACCACTAGAATTCACTCTGATGGTATTCTTATGGTTTCTTGCTTCAACAACTCCAAAAAAGTAGCCAGAGTTTTGATCGCCCAATTTAATCATCTGTGGCAACATAAGATTACCATAACATTCTTTTCACTTCATGGTTTTATCAACTAAGCTTTTTGGTAGACAAAGTCCATGGCAAATCATTCCCAATTGATTGCTTGGTGCTGCAGATTTTTCTGCAATCAAGAATTTGCATGTCTCCCACCATTTCAGTATGCTAAGCATCTTTCTTCAATAGGAGCATAATTGGGTCTACACACTTAACATTTCTCCGGTTTCAGGTTTGCCCCACAAATTTTAGTAATAAAACATTTGTACTAGGATGGAATTGGGTCAACAAATTTCTACCTATTACGTTACACCCACCTATATTGACTGCTTAATAGAAGTAAACAAAGAAAGTCTACAGCCGGTTATAGCTTTTTCTGGATAGTTTCAGGTTCTCCCTCTCTTCGATTTTTTGTCAGAAAAACTTGATCTTTATTCATTGAAGCGACAAGAGTTCGCGTGAGATGAGCCCAAGGACGGGGCATCACAACACAAAAGGGCCCATAAAGATTGGGGAGGGCAGCACAACCACGACCGAGGAAGATAATCTAGGCGGTGGGCCTTGGAGACCCAATCGGCCACTTTGTTTGCAGCCCTATTACAATGGGCTACTATGACATTTGGGAAACTAAGAAGATGGGCTCGGGCTTCCAGAATGATGGCTTCAATCTCCCAAGGAGTGGGTTTTCGGTCAAGTACAGCGTCCACCACGACAGATGAGTCAGACTCCAAGTACAGGAACTCAAGTCTTCTAGAACGAGATGTCTTACCCCTTCCAACAGAGCCCTAGCTTCCGCTTGAAGAGGTGATAAAGTTTCGATTTTTTCCGCAAATCCTCCAGCAGATTCCCATTTCTGTCTCGAAGAACCCCAGCTACCGTCGCAGATCCACTTTCGGCGTCAAAGGAGGCGTCGATGTTCATCTTGAGGGCTCCATCTCTCGGCGGGATCCACTTTAACGGAGCAGAGGTGAGAGTTTCTTTAACGCTGCGTCTATTCCATCTCCGATAGGTCTCTAGAATGGCTTCAGCTTCTTCGATTATGGCTTCGGGGGTTGGAAATTTGTTTCGAAAGATGAAATCATTACGTGCTTTCCAAATAGCCAGAGAGTCGTAGCGATTGTCTCGAACTGAAGAGGGTTAGTCGTATTCCTGCTTTGTTCATCGAGCCATCTGTCTATTCTGGTTGTTGCAGAGACTGAGATCTGTAGACTAACGGTTGGGTGATTCCATATCTTTGCAGTCCATGGGCAATGGAAGAACAGATGCTCGGTGGTTTCAACCTGGTAATTGCAAAAAGGGCAGAGCTCTTCCTCTATGATCTTCCTTCTCAGCAAATTCTCTCTTGTAGGTAACGCATTTTGGCAGGCTCTCCAGATGAAGATCCTGACTTTCGGTGGTGCATGGAGATTCCAGATTCTGTGCCACAGCTTGCGTGAGGGGCTAAAAGAGGTAGATGCTTGATCTGATTTCTGCGTACTTTCTTTCTTTCGAATAGAGTTATAGGCACTTTTGACTGAGAATAAGCCAGATTGAGTAGCTGTCCAGACCAGTTTGTCCTCTGTAGCTAGGGATGATAGTGGGATTGCTAGGATTTCCCTCACTAGCGTATCTTCAAAGAGATTCCTTAGGGTCTGTTCATCCCATTTGGGTACCCCGTTTAAGATCAGGTCAGCAACTTTTACAGGCTCGTTTTGATTGGCAGGTCCTCCTATAATCCCCTGTTTCAGCCACTTATCTTCTCGAATGTTAATCTTCATACCAGTACCCACTGACCACCTCACATCGTCATTGATGGTTTCTCTACCCAATAGGATGCTCTGCCAGCCCCAGGAGGGGCGAGATCCCTTATTAGCTTGCCAAAAGTTCCTGTTAGGGTAGTAAAGCCCTTTCAGAATAGAACCCCATAAAGCATTCTGATGTTGAGCTAGACGCCATGCTTGTTTTCCCAGCATTGCTCTGTTGAAAAGGATAAGGTCCCTAAATCCCAAACCTCCCTCATCTTTCCTTCTCTTTAAAACATCCCATTTCTTCCAGTGAAGTCCTGCTTTAGATTCACTATTTTTCCACCAGAAATCCGCAATCCTCCTTTCAATAGATCTACAAATAGATAGTGGGATTTTAAAAATAGACATCGCATATTGAGGGAGGGCTTGAACCACTGATTTAATCAGCACTTCCTTTCCAGCCTTCGATATCATTTTTTCCTTCCAGCCTTCTAATTTTGAGTTCACTCTAGCCAAGAGCCACGCAAACATATCTTTTTTCGAGCTTCCCCAGTCAGAAGGGATTCCAAGATACTTACCCGTTTTATCCAGAATAGGGACCCTTAGTACTGCAGCCATATTGCTTTTTAAAGCTGGGGGGGAATCTGCACTGAAAAAAACTCCAGATTTGTTGAGATTAATGGCCTGACCAGACGCATAGCAATACTGGTTTAGAATCATCATAAGATTTTGGCACTCAACAATTTTCCCGTCCAAGAAGAATATCGAGTCATCCGCAAATAGGAGGTGTGAGAGGGTAGGACAGAATCTGTTCAGTTTTATCCCCGAGATGGTGCCCTCCTCAATAGCAATCCTCATTAGAGCTGAGAGTGAGTTAGCCATTAAAATAAACAAGTAGGGTGATATGGGATCGCCTTGTCGTATACCTCTCGATGGTTTGAAATATGGAAGAGGTTCCCCGTTAAACTTAATGCTGAAAGAGGCTGAAGATACACAAGACATCACCCTACTCACCCACCAATCACAAAACCCATTTTCCTCATGCAAGCTTCCAGAAAATCCCATTCAACTCTGTCGTATGCTTTCTTCATATCAAGTTTGAGTACTGCCTGGAATTTTTCTTTCTTTTCCTCACTCTCAATTGGTGGAGCACCTCTTGAACGATCAAAATGTTATCTTGGATCTGTCTACCCCCCACAAAGCACTCTGTTCTTCTGAGATGATCTCCTTCAGCCACGGCTTCAGTCTGTTTGCTAGAACTTTTGAGATTACTTTGTAGGCAAAGTTACAAAGGCTAATAGGTCTAAACTGGTCCAGCGTTTCTGGGTTTTTAACCTTCGGGATCAAGGTGATATGAGTCCTATTTAGCTCAGGATTTAGTTTTCCAGAGTCAAAAAAAGACCTAACCTCCTGAAATAGTTCCAGCTTTATTTCCTCCCAGTTTTGATGAAAGAAAATGCCATTCAAGCCATCTGGGCCCGGAGCTTTCAGGGAACCCATTTGAAAAACAGCAGCTTGTACTTCCAGTAGGGATATTTCCGCAGATAGGGCCCTATTCATGTCCTCAGTAACCAGGACAGGGCATTGTTGTAATACCAAGTCTATGTTCCGAGGTCCTACCGTGTGATACAGCCCCTCAAAAAAGCTCGCAGTCATATCCTTTAGTTCCCTGGGGTCGCGGATCCATACATTGTCCTCATTCTTCAGCATGGAAATTCTGTTGTGTTGTCTTCTCTGAATAGTTGTGGCATGGAAGAACCTAGTATTCTTATCACCCCACCTCAGCCAGTTGATTCTCGATCGTAACCCCCAGTACATCTCTTCCCTTCTCCAAGAGTTCTCAATTTCTGTTTTAAGATTCTGCTGTTTAGCTTGGTCCTGAGAAAGATGCAGGTCATTTGTGGTTTTTTGGAGTTCGGAAAGTAGATGGTTGATCTGTTTTTGGTTGTTTGAGAAGGTCTTCTTGCTCCATACGGCTAGGGAGTTAGATACAGCTTTGATTCTAAGCACTAAGTCAGCTGATTTGAGCTTAGGGGAGTGCCATGCCTGTTTGATTATGTTTCCACACTCCTCGTGTTCCTGCCAGTAAGCTTCAAACCTGAATAGCTTTTTATTCCTTACTGGGTCCCTGGATAAAGCCATCAGTAGTGGGCTATGGTCTGATCCTACTGCTGGAAGCGCAAAAACTTCGGCTTCCGGAAATTCAACTCTCCATTCTATATTACAAACCGCTCGGTCAAGTCTTTTCTTAACAAACTCCTCCCCTCTTCTATTATTGGCCCATGTGAAGGCACAACCCTTGCTCTCTATATCCATGAGGCCACAGTCATTAAGGAAATTCTGGAAAGTCTGCATGCGATAGCGTTCTATATCTCTCTTACCAACCTTTTCCCAGTGGTAAAGAGATTCATTAAAGTCCCCCATACACACCCAGGGGAAGCCATTCTGAGTTCGAATCTGTCTCATCTGTTCCCACATCTGTAGCCTTTGCTGGAAGTTTGCTGGGGCATGCAGAAAAGTAGCTCTGAATTGCTTTATATGGTTCGGGTCCGTGTAGTGGACGTCAATAAACTGCTCTGTGGCTGAAAGTACTGTAACCGAGGCATCCTCTTTCCATAAAATAGCCAGGCCACCCCCAATCCCTACAGGATTAACAGTGAAATAAAACTGGAACTTCAGATTTCTGCAGATACGAGAAATAAGTGATTCTTTGTTCTTAGTCTCACTGAGGAAGACCAAGCTGGGCCGATCACGAGCCACCATGGCCCTAAGGGCTTGAACTGTCAGGGGATTGCCCAACCCCTGACAGTTCCAGCAAAAGAGAGTCATTTGTAACCCGGTGGCTTATTAGGGCCAGCCACCATAGCCCGTAAGGTTGTGTCTTCCACAGCAATAATTTGAGTATCCAGTAGATCTGACTCGTCCAGAACCTGAGTATTTAGGCTCTGTCTTCCATAAGGGCTGTACCGCTTTCCCTTTTTAGCCTGTCTGCCCTTATTAACATTTTTGGATTTCTGCAGGGACATAATGCCTTGCTGAGTTGAAGGGAGCTCTAGTAACAAGGGGGAGGGTCGGCTCATCATTATTGTCTCCTTTTCCATCACAGGGTAAGTCTCCTCCAGTCCTTCACTGTCTGGCATTTTCCTTTTTCCCCTCTCTTCATCTGGACTAATCGGTACCATTTGGAGCATGTTTTCTTGAGCTGGAATTACTGGTGTTTCAGGGATCACCTCCTCCTCAGCTAAATCTTCCTTAGGTGGTTCATAAAAGGACTTCCAGAATGGACTGAAAGCATTAAACTCCGCCTTCAACCAGGACCATACAGTAAGTTCTCATCCTTTGCAAGAAATTCCTCATCATAGGGAATCTCACTACACTTTTGGGCATAGTGCCCCAATTTGCCACAAGAATAGCAATATATAGGAAGCCTTTCAAACCGAAAATCCAGCCAGTGTTCCTTGCCCTTGAAACTGTAAAGCAGGCCAGATTCTAGCGGCTGGATAGTTTCAGGTTGACTTTAACTTTACCTACTGAAAAGGCTGAGTAGCTTTTAACATCAGATTTCACAGCAATAACTTCACCTACATTAGCCGCAATATTTCTGATAACTTCCTCCCTTCTGCCCTCAACAGGGAGCCCATGTATATGCATCCAGAATGCGCAGGAGTCAAACTTAATACACTGTGGAAGGGTACCAGGTGTCCAGGGTTTTAGAACAAGCACGTGGCGTGCGAAGGACCAAGGCCCCGATTCTAGGACTCTGGCTTTTTCTTCAGCAGTGGGAAAAACAAATTGGAATAGACCAGGCAGAAGCTGTTCGCAGATAATATTATCATTTTTCCAGGCTTTCTTCATTGTTGATTGAAAGGCCTGGAAGTTCACTTCCAAGCAGCCATGTAACTTATCGAAAGCTATTTTTTCTCCCTCCTGTAGACTTTCTTCTAATATTAAATCATCCACAACAGCAGTTTTTTCTTTTCGGCCATAGATGTTTCATCCTCTTGCTAAGGGCCGCCATACGCAGGTCATGTTCAGGGTCATCTTCCATGGTTGAAATAGCAGGCGAAACAGATGGGAAAAAACTTACATAGAATGAGAGATGTGAGAGACGGTTGTGCAGACTTGAGATAAATCAGCGAAGGTTGAGGACCAGTGAAGTAATGGGTGAAGGATCAGGGACAGCCTGATACAGGCGCAACAGAACAAAGTTCCAGAGGTGGGGTGAAAGGGGGTTAATCACTTAGGGGGTGGAAGTCAGAGTAAATCGAAGGAAAGGTTAGGGTTTTCCGTCGAGAGGTAAGTAGCTCCATGGGAGGACACGGAAGAAAACAACCAAGGAGAGAGAAAACTAGGGTTTAAAGAATACGGGAATAGCTACCCAGAGGGGTAGAAAGAGCTCTGCAAACGAGAGAGATTTTCATTCTTCCCTAATTCGGTGCACTCCTTTCAAATGGCGAAAAATTTCCTATCCATTAGGACTGAATCACCTGACAAATCAAGCTCTATCCCTTTCTTGTCAGTCTAAAAATGCCATGCATGCTAAGAGAAAACAAATATGATAGGTAAAAAAAAAAGTATTCTTGGCGAGAACTAAAGTTAATTCTCACTTTTATGCATTATAAATGAAAAAAAAAATTTAGGTCTCAATAACCTTGCGTGATGGTGGGATTTTTGAAAATCGAACTCGACCTTACTATGGTCGAGTGACATGTGCATAGGTGTACATGCATTCGGAGTTGCCACTGATCTTTAGGGAAGGTAGATCAGAAGCCTTGTTAGGTAGCGAGAAAAGCCGTACAACTCAAACAGAACCTAAGATTTGGAAACGAGGACGTGGTTACATCAATATTGTCATCAATGCCCTTTTGATACCTAAGTTGACTAATTTTCCCAACTTAATTTTATGCAGATGATTTGGAATAAGCAAAGCTCTAGAATCTAAGGGTTTATGCAAATGAGAGTATCTAGTCTAACAATCACAATAAGTAAAAATAAGTGTGCAAATCAAGGAATCAAGAACGTGCCGATAAATGTATCAAATCATAACATGGCATAACTATTAAAG
>JAGVVM010003806.1:12500-17655 GCA_019149425.1 Psidium friedrichsthalianum
CTATCTGTTTTATATATTTAGATATTTCGATATATTGAATTCTTATTTATTTAATTTCCTTGTTTCTAAATAGAATAAAAAAATATAGTTGATTTATAAATGGATTTTTTTCAATTGGAAATTCCTAATAAGAATAATACTGATTAGAATCAGGGACCAAGTTTCATCTCAATTGGGGAATACTTCGTTTGTTGTAACACTCTCTAAAAAAAAGAGTTTCCTTTGCTAAGAACGGGAAGGAAGAAAGCGAATCGGTATGCTAATTCCTCATCCTCAAATCCGTCCTTACCCCAGGGGTTAGTGTCCCAACGAATAAGTAATTGTAGGAGTGAAATATTGATATAATTTGAAAAAACAAGGAGCAAGCCCCGGCCATAAAAAAATAAGAAAAAAAATACGTATTTTTGATATTTATCGGATTACACAAAGGGATTCGCAAATAAAAGCGCTAAGGCTACAACCAATCCATAAATTGTTAACGCTTCCATAAAGGCCAGACTAAGCAATAAAGTACCTCGTATTTTTCCCTCCGCCTCGGGCTGTCTTGCGATACCTTCTACAGCTTGGCCCGCAGCAGTACCTTGACCAACTCCAGGTCCAATAGAAGCAAGCCCAACAGCTAACCCAGCAGCAATAACGGAAGCGGCAGAAATCAGTGGATTCATGATAAGTTCCTCACAAAAAAAAAAAATGGTTAATGATACAATCATCCAATGAATTATGACTTAATTATTCCATCACTAAGATTCATCCAGACGAAGTAACTAACAACTTCGAATTAAAGTAATGGAATAATATTATTGAATCATCCGAACTACTTTTATATCTCTTTTTTAGTTCCTATCGACGGGATTTTTGTGAATCCATACGCCTTTTGTTCTTCCATTTCTTTGTTCCGAACCATTAGTTGAATTCTTCATTCTTTTTCTTGATTTGATCTTTTTATTCATTCAATTCACAGTCACAGACGAGAGGGAAAGACTTCTATTGGAATCCCTATCTAAATTCATAATTCATAGTAGTATAGAGCAGATTAGATCCGATCTATTTTTAGTTCATATATAAGTAGCAATATCTAATATCACATATACATGGGTTTCTTCCATAATGTAAACCAATTATTCGTATCTTAGATTCAATCAGATTCTAGAATTCTTTTTGATTTTTGAAACTGAAACATCCAAGAGTTGGATTCTAGACATTCCATTACGTATACCCCATTTATACCCACCCATATTAACCAATTCATTTTTATGAATCGCGTCAATTCTACTCTTCCTTTTATTTATTATTATTCTGCATGTATACAATCTACATGGACGAATTCGTTAGGTCGAATAATTAAATAGCATAGGTAGAAATATCAGTATCTCATTGATTTAAAAGGAAAAGTTCATACCATTTTTGATTTCTATTTATTTATATATTTTTTTCTTTTTTTTTTGTTTCTATAATACAATTTATATATATTTCTTTTTTTTATTATTATTTTTCTTATTAAAAAAAATAGTAATAGAAAATATTTATTGGGGGTAGGTATTATATAAATTAAATGGGCCAAGCAGGAATTTTAGGAAAAAGATCTTTTAGATCTCTTTCCTTTTTTTTACAATTCCCTAAATCGAAATATCAGAATCTTTTTTCCTATTCCTGTAGATCGTATAGTATATACCCTATTTGTCTATTTTTATCTTGCCTCAGTAGATTATCTTGAGTTACACATACATTACCTCGGGCTAAACAAAAAAACTACTATTTTGAAAACGAGTCAATGATGGCCCTCCATGGATTCGCCTATATAAGCCGCGGCTAAAGTTGCAAAAATAAGAGCTTGAATACCACTTGTAAATAATCCGAGGAACATGACAGGTATAGGAACCACTAAAGGTACTAAAGAAACAAGAACAACAACTACTAATTCATCGGCTAATATATTTCCGAAAAGTCGAAAACTAAGTGATAAAGGTTTTGTGAAATCTTCTAAGATGTTAATGGGTAAAAGGATTGGAGTTGGTTGAATGTATTTACTGAAATAACTTAATCCTTTTTTGGTAAGACCTGCATAGAAATATGCTACTGACGTGAGTAAAGCTAAAGCAACGGTAGTATTTATATCATTCGTGGGTGCGGCTAACTCCCCATGAGGTAACTCTATGATTTTCCATGGTAAAAGAGCCCCTGACCAATTCGAAACAAAAATAAATAGGAACATAGTTCCAATAAAAGGAACCCATGGACCATATTCTTCTCCAATCTGAGTTTTGCTAACGTCTCGAATGAATTCAAGGACATATTCGAAGAAATTCTGACTGTCATTCGGAATGGTTTGTGGATTCCGAACAGCTATACTGGCTGAACCTAATAAGATAGCAATTACAACCCAAGAAGTAATAAGGACTTGGCCATGGACTTGAAAACCTCCTATTTGCCAATAGAAATGTTGGCCTACTTCCACACCCGATATATCGTATAACACTTTTAGTGTGTTGGTGTAACAGTAACATGATAAAACATTCATATTGCCCTCTGACAGAAATAGAACTTTAAAGGGAATTATTTTGATTCAACCATCTCTTTTTCGACTTGCTTAGTTAAATTTTCTATTTTCGATACGAACTAATCACATAATACCCCCAGTAATTTGGATCTCTTTTATGCGATTCAAGAGTAGTAACTGATTCCAGAAATTTATGGAGTTCCAAAAAGAATTTATTTATCTTATTATTAATCAAGGATTTCGTATATAGCTAGAACGACCCTCACAAATTGCAAATACTAATTTATTAAGAATTAATCGGATTGAAGCTATAGCGTCATCATTTGCTGGAATCGAAATATCTGCAAGATCCGGGTCACAATTTGTATCGATTAAACAAATTGTTGGAATTCCTAAAGTGATACATTCTCGAAGAGCCGTATATTCTTCTTGTTGATCAACGAGAATTACAATATCAGGTAACCCCGTCATATATTTAATCCCTCCCAGATATGTTTGCAAGTGAGATAATTGTCTCTTCAACATAGCTGCGTCTCTTTTCGGAAGACGATTGAGTCTACCCGTCTTTTGTTCCGTTCTCAAGTCCCTGAACTTATGAAGTCTCGTTTCTGTAGTGGACCAATTCGTTAACATACCACCGAGCCACTTTTTATTAACATAATGACACCGAGCCCTTATTGCAGCCCGTGCTACTGAATCAGCTGCTTTATTCTTGGTACCAACAATTAAAAACTGTTTTCCCCTAATTGCTGCATCAAAAACTAAATCACAAGCTTCTGATAAAAAACGAGCAGTTTTAGTAAGATTTGTAATATGAATACCTTTACGCTTGGCAGAAATATAAGGTGCCATCCTAGGATTCCATTTCCTAGTACCATGACCAAAATGAACTCCCGCTTCCATCATCTCTTCCAAATTGATATTCCAATATCTTCTTGTCATTTCTCCCCCCCACTTCCGCTTAAAAAAAAAAGCGACGAGGTTGCCCTGAACTAAATAATTGTTCCGATGGAACCTTTTCTTCTACCGGAGATTGTACGTGTCGATGTCGATACACGATCCAAAACCCTACCCTCTATTCGTTATTATCTTTATTTCGATTACCACATAAAATGACCATAAATAAAGAGTTTTTTTTTATTAAAATTCAAAAAGTATGAATCCACTTTTAGGAATCATTAAATGCTGTAAATGATTGTTCTGATGGATCATGAAATTTCTTTGAAATGGAAGAATCAAATAATTCTCTGTGGTGGAACAAAATATCTCTGATTTCCCCCTCGAAAAAATTCTTCTTTTTGGTTTTCAAAGGAATGTTCTTATGTTGCCTTGAACGATGCACTAATCCTTTGAATCCGGTACCAACGGGTATCATTCCCCCTATAACAACGTTCTCTTTTAGGCCTTTCAACCAATCGATACGGCCCCGGAGAGCAGCTTTGGCTAAAACTCGAGCAGTTTCTTGAAAACTCGCTTCCGATATGAAACTTTGAGTATTCAAAGATGCCCTTGTTATTCCCAATAGGATGGCGCGGTAACAGATCGATTCTTCCAAAGCGCGCCCCGTTCGCGCCGCTCGCAACAATCCAATTAGTTCTCCAGGTAAAAAAACATTAGACATTCCATCCTCTGAAACCAACACCTTTGATGTTATTTGGCGTACAATAATTTCTATGTGCCTATTATGGATTTGCACCCCCTGGGATCGATAAACCTTTTGGATCTTATTAACCAAAGATATACGACTTTGCACTATAGTTAGCTCAGCCCCAATCAAGGATCCCCAAGGAATTCCAAGAATTTTTTTGATATGCTCGTTCCAACCCTCAATTCTTTTTTCTAGGTTCATCGATATTGAATCAATTGAACGCATTTCTAACACTTGTTCCACTTTGGAAGACCCTGGGTTATATCACCGGATCTCGATTTTTCATATATAAATGTAACTAATGTACCTCCTTCGTAAAGGATTTCTCCATAATGACCATGAACAGTTGCTCCTGGAGTGGCCAAATAAGGCTTGGCGGATCTTATTACTACAGAATCCACTTGAACAATCAAAACTTGACCCGATTTGAGATGGGTCCATTTTTGGCTATACATACATTTTCAAAATAAACTGTCCAAGACTAATTATTGTGGATCTTTCTTCCAAATAATTATGATGGAGAAAATACCAATTCAAATTGAATGAATTCAAAACAATGTTACTGCATGAATCGGGATTCAAAATTCTCCCATTTTCATCCATTAAATAATAGTTAATTACTTGAAAAGTCTGTTTTAAATTTTCAAGTTGCAAATATTTAGTTACCAAAATAGGATTATGAGTTATTAAATAGTAAAATGAATAAAAATTCACAAATTGAAGGACTGTTCCTAAAGGGCCAATCAAATTCTAATTTGAATTATAGGATCTTTTTTAATTGATTCTTTTATCACATTGTGATATTTTCCAGCGTTGAATGGACCCATTCGGAAACAATTAGATGATGACAAAATTATCAAAGATGGGGATTCCTTATTTTTATTTAATAAACGTGCGAATAGTTCCTTGATTTTGGCTAAATGATTGTTGCATTTTTGTCTTGAATAAAGGGATTGCTATTGGTGTGATCTGACACATTATCTGAATCTGAGATCAATCCTGGAATTCCT
>JAGVVM010003807.1:0-26394 GCA_019149425.1 Psidium friedrichsthalianum
CCCCCACCTCTGCGCTCCCTTTCCCTCCGCCCCCGCCGTGTCCGACACCCCCTTATGGTTCGCACTAGGTCCTTGAAAAGACCGCGGATATCTCCCCTCGCACAAACCATCATATAAATGCCACCCCCCGCTGCCTCCTCTACACCCCCCCCCTTTTCTGCTCGCCCCTCGCCACGAACCCGGGCTACCTCCTTCCTCGCCCAGGGACTAGTCTCTCCCTCCCCTCCCCTCCCCTACAGAACACAGAAACTAAAAAATTGCTGGAGGCTCCAACGGAACCATGCTTATTACAATATGTAACTATAACGAATATCCATCAGGCCTACCTATAATTCACGTCATGGAATATATTCAGTAAGTATATCCGTCAGCAGTATGAAACAGACAAAATCACCTAGCTTTTTTCACGTACAAACAAGGAGCCACCTGAAACCATTTCTTAGAGCGGATGGCAAGGCAACCATGTTAGTGCAAGAACATCAGGACGCATTTTAAACCAAGAAAAACCCAAAAGACAACAGAAGCAGGAATACTTTGCAATCAACAAACTGCCCTCGGAGATATTTACTGAGCTTATATTCTAGCTCATAGGATCGAAATTAGCCCAATGAAGAGACGACTAAAAAGACGGGTAAAAAGCCGCAGCTCATGCGCACGAAAAGATGCACAATACCTTTGCGATGGACCTAACTGATCTGGACTTCTGCATCGGTATCTGGGAATCCCAATCATAAAATTCATCTTCATTGTTCCCATATTGAGCTGCACTCGCGTGACGGGTGGAGCAGCGGTTCCTGCGAACTGCTTGGTTCCTGCGATTGTTTGACCATGACCTCGCGCACCTGGGGCGGAGTCAAATTGCTCTGCACGCTCGACTTGTGAACCGAAGCGGGCTTATAGTTGTAATGATTGAAACCCCCATTTGGGTTTGCAGAAGGATTACTCTTAGCAACAGCGCTCCTAGAACAAAGCCCCCCCATTTGTCCGAGGCAACAACAAGCAACTCGCTCCTCTATCAAAATTAGGCGATCGAAGCGGATCGAAACAACCCAGTCCCGCAGCTCAGGAGAGTTCGATCAGCGTCAATCCCAGTCTCTAAAATTAAACTCCGCCCCAAACCAGTCGTCACTCTTCGACGGTAAGCCTTCAAAGCAAAGTGCAGGCGACACGGAATAAAGAGCAACTGTTGGCGAGCCGACAACGACCAGCGAGCGACCATTGGGGTTCGAATCGCAACTTAGCTGAAAATGGATAAAAGACGCAAACAGAAACACCAAACTGCCAACAGTGTACACCACGGGACATAAAAAAACCGGAGGGGGGACAAAACGCTCAGCAGTAAGAATACGGCACGGTGACTAGTCGCAGCTCACGTAAACAGGAAAGAAAGGAGCAGGAGAAGGAAATCGTTTCAGCAATTACACTGCAGACGATGGAGCTCGTTACGCAAGATTAGGGCGTTAAAACGAGACGTAGGGAGGTGAAACTCACCAGCGAAGGAGGAAGGAGAGGTGTGGATCTACTCGGAGTGCCGGGAGAAAGAGGAGGAGGGGGAGAAGCGATCTCCTGTAGGTCGGAGTTTCAAAGAAGGAAGAACGACGAAGACGGGGGTGAGAGAGAGAGAGAGTGAATAAGAACATGATGGCGAGCGAGGTGAGAGAGAGGAGAGCAGAGAGATACAACGAATGTCTCCCGTTGTTACCACTGCCCAAGAAATCAATTGGTAATGATGTCTTCATCAAAATTGTCAAATGATGTTGTAAGAAAGTCATCACACTTCATCCAAAAAGTGCCCAAACCTAGAGCCCTCATTAATAATAAAAGAGCTGCCAAAATCCCAAAAATAGCAACTAACTTCTTCGCAACATGCGTAATCATTAATAAAAAAATTAGTGACATTCAAATCATGAAATTATTTCCATCAGATAAGAACCAGTGTAGTCGTGTTTATCGAATTAAGTTTTATATTATTTTGGGTATCGATTTAATGGACAAGGAAAAAGAAGGGAGGAACTCTTCTTTATCTATTCTAGGAAATGGAAAAGGCACAAAAATAAAGTTCAAAAGGAAATTGTTGTGGGGGGGGATGGGGTTGGGCTAGAGAGGAGCAGACGTCTGCCGGCGGACTACCCGGTTGGACTAAACCTTTGTTGAATTTGGAAGCGGTCAAAGTTCAATGCTGCACTAGCTGACCTTTTTCAATCCCACCACGCTTGTTATTTTTTTTTTCTTTTGAGTTCGGTAAATGAGCCTCTTCAACCCTAAGCATGCTAGAAGCTTCAAATTTGATGCTCCCACTGTCTTTTTTTAACGGACTTAAGTTTTAGAACATTCAATACTAGGTTCGACAAAATCTCAATGATATAAAGTTAAAGTGTCGAGTTCAAATCTTTTCGGCCCACTTATTTTTATGAGTGTTTCAAAAAAGCTCACAAGGGGCCCCACACGGATATAACTTTGGCTTTGTTGGGTCTTGTTGCTTCCGCTTAAGCTTTTGATAGATTCCCATTTATTAGGCTCTTCAACGCCCACAGTCAGCTTTGATGGTTGAACGGCTCCAGTTTTTGTTTCTGTTCGCTTAGCTTTCTTTAATGCTCCTCCTGTGTTTACTGAGGATTGGTTAGAGTTATGCCTAGACGCAAGCTGATTCGACCGAGTACACGAGGCAGGTGGACTCTGAGGTGTCCCCCGGACTCCGATTTTCCCACCAGATTCAAACCAAACCCACTATTCCAAATTTCATCGTCCTCTCTTGAAGATAACATGGAAGTAAGTGCTCAAATTCGAGCGTTTTTGATAACCGAATGTCCCGACAAGTTGGAGTAAATGCCATCGCGAGTGTCATTAACTTTTGTAACAGCAATCATTTGAGTACCACAGTTTTTAAAAATCAATCACTGGGAGTGCCATCGGTAATTGGCTCTCCGAAAATCCATGTGAGCGTCGAAAAGTCTGAAGTGGCTGCAACGCTCGATTTAAAAAAAAAATTAAAATTTTTAGAAATATCTTGATTGTGTTTTTTATTATTTGAAATTTATAGTTTTCCCTCGCATTTTTTCTATTGTTTACACTTGGCCGCGAGGGCCACTTGCCCTCGCGGCGGGGCTGTGACGGTCCACGCCGATGACCCTCACTGGCCAAGTAAAAAAAAATATAAAGATGAGAAACAATATAAAATAATGATAAAAAAAATTAGTGTCATGAAAAATCAACAAAAATGATTAAAAAAATCACGTAGGATGATTGGCCGAAGTGACATCGAGGTGATCGATTTGTTCGATTTGATACTCAGCGTGAAAAAGAAAAAAAAAGGTCGTGGACGTTCAAGTAATCGCCGTACAAAATTTTCGGCACTTGACTCTACTTACCCCCCCGACAACATACATGCAATTATCTGCATCGATAGGTGGATAGATGTGTGAGATCCACGTGGGGTAGTGTCAAAACAAAGTCTGACGCCGGAGAATTTGTACGGCTTCGAGCATTAATATATCCTATTAACCGCTATTTATCGGCTCGATTTTTTTTGAATAAAAATTGGATTCAAATGGGATATATTGATGGTCTCGAGCTTCACGGCTCTCTCTTGATTGGAGGTGTGTTGAATTACGAAGCGCAAGCTCCCGATAAGATGAATACCTTTCTATCAATAGATAAGGAAACCCGGTGTGGGACAACGACATGCTCGTTTGGTTGGAACGTCCATTTGTGAGCGTCGGTGAATATGAACCCGGACCGGGACCCATCTCTCTCCCCAATTTAATTTACTTGATTATTAGGGTTAGTGGATTTGTGTTCCGATGTCAATCCCGTTGTTTGCCTCCGACGGGGACATCTTGCTCGGTTTCGTTGGCGCTCTGCAATTCCACGGGGTCATGCAAAACAATGATTGAATGTGTAGTCGTTGAAAATGTGAACGATTTGGGGGAAAAGACGTGCTCTTGACGACTTCTCAGCTCTTCAATGTCGTCCCTTTTTCTTCTTCTTCTTTTTCGCAGTTTTTCGAGAAGGAACGCGGACTTTCTAGAAGAAGTTGAAGGTTAACAAAATTGAGTGGCCGGTGCGCCGGTGATGAACGGGGCCAAGCGATCTGCCTGTTCAAAATGACTCCGCGCCGGCTTACTTTGTTTTGACCGGGTCCCGAGGTGGGGTGCAATTTTGGGCCGGAGAGCTTAGCCATCTTGATGATCAAAAAGGCCGGTTCAAGCAAACTTTGATATTCAAGATTCATCTAACTATCGTAGCTTGGGGAGAAAAAAAAATTATAAAAGGATAAGTTCATCAAAAGTCCTCAAACTTATTGTCAATTCCTTCGAAATAGTATAATTAAGCCTTAGAACTTGTTAACTCAGTACGATTAAGTCATATTCCGAGCCTATTTGGTTCGGGAATGTTCTTGGAAAAATTCAAATATCTTTGGGCTAAAAGGGATTTTCGAAATGCAAATAATTTTAGTAAAGTGTATTTTAAAAACATGTTAAAAAGTAACTTTGATGTAATGCCATTTGGTAAAAAAAAAAAAAGCCCTTTGTAAATGATTCGATTTTTTTTATTTTTTATTTTTTTTCAAATAAATTTTTTTAATTTTTTTTAATTTTTTATTACTTTCTTTATTTTATTTTCATTTTTCCCCATTTCCTTCGTTAATTTCTTTTCAGCCAATCGCCAACCATGGCGGCAACCGACTATCAACCACAAGCCAAGCTCGGCTTCGCCTTGACCTCCCTAGCCTCAAGCGAGACCAAGCCTTGTCGAATTTGGCTTGGCGAGGCTTGCTCAAGGCCAAGAAGCAAAATCTAGCAAGGTTGTCGAGCCTCGAGCTCGCCAGCCCGTGTATCATGGTCAATCATTAGGTGGTCAGCAACACGGAAGTCCATGGTCAACGAAGGAAGGAGCAATAAGCGGAACAAGGAAGAAGAAGAGAAAAGAAAAAAAATAAAGGAAAAAAATAAAGAAGAAAATAAAAAAATTAAAAACAATAATAATAATAATAATGTAGTTACATTCCAAAAATGCAACTTTTCAAAGTACCTTCAAAGTCACTTTAGGCTAAAGGCCTTTAAGAGCTTTTGAAAATATAATCGCATTTCCCCAAAGTTGAGCATAAAACGAACCCAACGCTATTTGCATTTGGCCAAGAAACTTTAGAGCGCCAAAGCCCCTTCCAAACATTGAACCAAATAGGCCACCTGTCCAATTTGATAGAAGGAAAATGCCGAACTACTTCTTTTTTTCTTTTTCCTTTTTTTTTCACTCTTCTAGGTGGTTGTTAAGTGTGAATCAATGACAAAAGCGACCTCATTTTTCCAAACCTTAATTAGACCCTAATTTAGATTATTAAACAAGTAATCAATGTTGAAAAGCCAAAATATGAGAAATCAATCAGAAATTGCTTGCTGATGTTAGAGCTCCAAGAATTCATTCAAGAAACAGATGAGCCATGCATTAACCGAGCAAGGACCAAGAATCGAAGTTGTTTCCGCGAATGGAAACAAAGAAACAACTACACGCGAGAAATTTTGGTCGGTTCATTACCACGAGTTCCGCGGAAAAGACTTAATTGGCGAATTGCACACAAGAAACACGCACGTGCAATACACGCGAGAGTAAGACAGCGAAGCACGGCGTCAAGACACGAGGCGATCATACGTAGAATACGTGAGGATTTCTATGGGTGTCGATCAATAAGGAAACGTCGGACGGGCTATCGACACTAGCACGGGTTAGTGCCATGTGTCCAAATTAACAATAGATATTAAAGATGGACATAGCAACTAGAGATACTGGTGTCGATGAGAAATGATCCAGTCAAAGATCCAAATATTTTCCAAAGACGCACTAGAAAGATAAATATTTTGTATTTGGGTACTTGGCGGGAGAATAGTTGTTGACAGTTGTCCTGAATCTGAAAAAAGCCTCATGAGGATGCGGTTCAAAAGCCCTCAAAGAGCGGAAGATGTGATGGTGTCAATAGCTCGTCCGTCGTTTCCTCATTGATCGACACCCATAGAAATCCTCACATGTTTTACATATGATCACCTTGTGTGACTTGTGTCTTGACATGATGTTTGGTGTTTTCTTCTCATGTGTATAGCACGTGTACCGATGAGAAGGTCATTTTAAGTGCCAACAAACCTATATATATATATATATATGATCTTAAGGGCTTGTATTAGAACTATTTTGATTTAAAAAGTGATTTTGATAAAATGATTTTTTCTAATTCTATTCCTCAGATGATTTTACAGAATTCGAATGCGTTTTGTGAAGAATTTCTATTCTTAGTACAAAAATGTGTTTGGTAATTGTACTTAATTTATATTCCCGAGAATAATTTCTCTTCTCAACTTTTGTCATTTAACACAAATAATTATGTAGTCACTTTGTGAAACTTCATATTACATTTCGAATTAATCGAAAATTAATTCATATTAATTATCTTATATAACATATTGTATATTGAAATGTGAAAATAAATATAAAAAATCATTGCAAGTCATTTTCATCGTTTATTGTGGGATTTCATCCAACTATTTTAAGTGAGCAAATAATTGAAACAAGCAACAATCTTATTTCTACAAAGAAAATGCACCGCACTGCCTATTTCTAACCCATTGCTACAGATCTGCAAACAAAGTAACATTTTGAGTCGCGAAAACCCATATTTCTAACAATCTTCCTTCCTCATGGATAGCTAGGATCTCAAATATTTGCGAGACCTTTTGTGTTTGGATGCCTCTTTAATGGGTGTTTTGTTTACGAACTCTTTGGGTACTCAATAAAAAGCTGGTAGTATTTTTCGACCAAAAGAAAAAGGCACGGGGAAATCTGCCTCAGCTTTGGGTTGTAACAATTTAGTTCTGTCAAGTCAATTTGGGCTTTAAATTCAAGAGGAGCAGACCATTTAGAGATGGTCGTTCCCCATTCCCAACAAATCAAACATGAAAATTACAACACTTCTTTTGCCAGTTCGGCCTGATGTTGATTTCATGTCCACGTTGGATTTTGTTCTCCGACATGCGTCTACATATGAAAGGGACTACGAAATCCATTCGTCATTTAAGCAAGTAGCAGGAGGACAAAAAAAAAAAGAGGGCGACTACATATGAAAGGGATTACGAAATATATCCGTCATTTGAGTAAAGTAGCAGGAGGACTAAAAAAAAGGGGGGGGGGGGGGGAAATATCCTAGTGGTCATTTTGTAATTTCAACTCCATGTCATCAGCTTCACCGCACGTGGGGAACTCCTCGTCGAATCCAGCTCTCAAAAAGCTCGGATAGGGACTCAAAAATAAGTGGGACGAGGACCAAAATCGAACGGGGTTATAAATATGAGGACAGTTTCTGTAAATTTTGGGCAGCCAACTAATGATTTGTGAACCGGACGCGGCAGGCAAACGACGAAAGAAACAACTCAGCCCCTAAACGGAAAATGGGGCGGCCACAGCCTGGAAACAAAAAATACATCCTCATTTAACTTTTTTTAGATTTTTTTTAATTTTTATTTTTATTTAAGAAAAAAAAAAGTGAAAAATCGACATTTTTCGTTGGGGAGCTTGCAGGTGGCGTCTTCTCTCCGTCTCGACTCGACGACGAAGACAATCTCCCTCTTTCTCTCCGATTCTCCATCAAAACCAAAGAAGAAGGGAGGGAGAGAAGTTCAATTCGATTCGACAATCGCTTCGAATTGCCGTCACTGTTCTTCTCTCTCTCTCTCTCTCGCTCTGTCTCTTCCGTGACGACGCCAATGCAATCGCGGTCGCTGTCTGCGCATAATCGAAGACAAGGCTCTCCGTCTTCGTCGTCGTCGTCGTCGTCGTCGTCAACGACATCGATCTTATTCAATCGCCTAGTTTCAGCGGGAAGGGAACGCCTATTCTTTATTTGTTGCTGCTGATAAATGTGTCCATGTACTCGAGCAACTTGAAAGGATTTGTGCTGGCCCTCGTGTCCAGCGCCTTCATCGGCTCCAGCTTCATCATCAAGAAGAAAGGCCTCCAGCGAGCCGCCGCCAATGGCGCTCGCGCCAGTAAGTCGCTTTCTATGCTGATCGAAGTCCTTTTCTTATTTTGTTCATTCCTTTCTGGTTTTATAGATTGCTAGCATGGCATGTGCATTTGATTTTGTGGAATTGATTTTCTTTATTTATTTCAGGTGGTGGAGGATATGCTTACTTGTTGGAGCCACTATGGTGGTTGGGCATGATTACGAGTAAGTCGCTCTTCTCTTGCTGGTAGATTTTTCAGCTGCTTTGCCTATGTGGTTCGCTCATGGCCCTGTATCTAGTTGTGCTTGATTTCGCTTTCTAGATGCGAGTGCCTGATTCGTTATGTGGAATGTAGATCTGACTATGTTGGCGTTCTGATTTTGAGATTGTTTTGGATCTTGGCAGTGGTTGTGGGCGAGATATCAAATTTCGTAGCTTACATTTATGCCCCTGCTGTGCTCGTGACGCCACTGGGCGCATTAAGTATCATTGTGAGGTAGACCTCTACCGCTTCTTAATTGGCTTGCACTGGATTATCCTGTTTATTCTGATGTGTTGTACTATATAATCAAGTAGAATTCTCTGATGTGAATGTTATGAACTCTGGGAAAGTCTTCATTTGACAGTGCGATCCTGGCGCATTTCATGCTGAACGAGAAACTCCAGAGGATGGGGATGTTGGGGTGCCTTTTATGCATTGTGGGCTCCACGGTGATAGTTCTTCATGCTCCCGAAGAGCGTTCAATTGATTCTGTTGAGGAAATATGGGAGTTAGCAATTCAACCAGGTTGGTTGTGCCAGAAAATAATGCTTTTCCTGTAATGCAAAACCTTTATTCCTCAATTTTCCTTTTCTATTATTCTTCCTCATTGGTGGTGCTTTACTTCTTGCAGCATTTCTTTTGTATACGGCGTCAGTAGTAGCGATAGCGTTGACGCTGATATTTTACTGTGCTCCTCGCTATGGCCAAACCAATATAATGGTTTACATTGGAATTTGCTCCATCATTGGGTCCTTGACGGTGAGAAATCTGTCTTCTATCTCTTACCTACCCTCTTATTTCTGCTCTTAGCTTCTTACCACAGTGATGTGTAAGAACACTTTCTACTATGAGTCATGGTGCGTGGCAGGTTGTAAGCATCAAGGCAATTGGCATTGCAATCAAGCTCACTTTGGAGGGAATGAACCAGATTGTATATTTCCAGACGTGGATATTTGCAATGGTTGCAGTTACCTGTATTATCACCCAATTAAATTATCTAAACATGGTAAGTATCTTATTCTACAGTGGCTTAGATGCCTATAATAAGTACATCATTCACTTTCCTCTTGACTTGCAGAGTTTCAAGATTGTCTTTTTGTGCCTTATGGTCCATTAATACACTCGCTTTATATCAGCTTCCCTTGTGTTCCACTTCAACAAAGAATGCATGACACGCACTATTTCGCTGAACCTGAAGATAGTTGGATAAGCACACATTACACGAGTGCCTCTTCTTATAACACTGTAGGGAGCTGTATAGTTAATCAGAAAATGAAACTGGAAGAAGGTAGAGATTTCTTTCCTGCATAAAGTGCTGGAGAGTGGACGTCATGACATTGTGAATGACTAGAAGCATTTGCCAGAAATTGAGGAAAACCAAAAGAGGTGGAGGATTATAATGCACTCTTCATGTAACATAGAGTACTTGCACTCTTTCAGATGCCATTCTTTGTCCCATTCAACTTGATTCTACCTGCGGCGCCATTCCTTGTTTTCTTCTATTATGATATCTTCATTTTTCTTTTTCTTTTTAGCGGGGTCTCCTTCATTTTCTCCCAGTTTCTATGTTAGCCCTGAGTGATTCCTTAGCAAAAACTTATCTGTGAGAAAGATGAGCTACTATTGTTCCATAATCTCTCTTCCAGCAACCAAACTACTCCACATTTTAATCCATTTTTCTTCTAGATTTTAATTCGTACTAACTAAGATTGTAAGGGGTAATTGCAAAGCTAGAAAAGGAAGTGGAAGCAAAAGATAGTTCCACATATCTCTCGTGGTGTTCCTATTAAGGATCTGCCAGCTGGACTAGGTTAATTGGAGAACCTTGCCATGAGTCGATCAACCAGAATCTGACTGAGGCGAAGCAAATACGCACAACTAGTCAACTGCTTCTGCTATTTGGACAGATTCGCACAGTTCTTGTTTGGGCTTTCTAAGTTGAGGACCAATTAAGCTTTTACGCCACCAAGAACTCAACATTTACAGCATGGACATTCACCATGTGGAAGGCTCCTAGCATGCATAGTGCATCCTGGTGCTGTGAAATAGCAACAGCTAGCGTTATGGGACAATGGCCTCCAATAGCCCTTGAGTTTTAAGTATGATGCTGATGCAATAAGGACTAGGGTTGTGGTGTAGCGGGCTTGCGAAACGCCAGTCTCATATGGGATGTGGAAGAGGATGCTGGAAGACACTTAAGTAGAGACCCACCTGCTCCCAAAACACATCACTTGCATACTTATTTTGAGAGCTTGTCCCACGTGCTATGAGTCATTTCGTTGCTACTTACATGGTTATGAGGAATATCAAATATAGTGGCAACCACATGCCAGAGTTTCTTGTTTGTCCCCTTTTCATGCAATGATAGCCTTCTACTGTAATTTGCGGCTGAACTTATTTGGATTGATTGGGGAAAGAATCGGGGGACACTGGGTGAAGCTTTTAGTTCATTATCTATTCCTTGTTGTTAACTTATGATTAATCATTATTTCGGTTAGGAGTTAAGCTCCAAAACGTTGAATTTAATTTTTCATGGTCATTTTATCTAACACCTTTCATATGGTCGCAGGCATTGGATATATTCAACACTGCTGTTGTTTCGCCTATCTATTATGCCATGTTTACATCTTTTACAATTTTAGCCAGTGCAATTATGTTCCAGGTAGTTCAAGAAAGACTCTCTTACACTTAATCTCTCCCACACACACCCACTAGCACATGGGCGTGCACATCCGGAGAGTTTTGACTTCAAAATGAGGTGTATACTTATGCAGGATTATTCGGGTCAAAGTGCGAGCAGCATAGCATCAGAGCTTTGTGGATTAATCACTGTGTTATCAGGAACTGCTGTATTGCATAGTACAAGAGAAATGGATCCTCCTCTAATTACAGGTACTTTTCTCAAGTGTATTTATATGCGAGGAAAATCTTCAGGTGTAAAATATTGAAAAGCTGCCAACCATCCAGAATGTGTTATTATGGCCTCAGAAATGAGTAAGCCTTTACTAGATGGTCTGGGTAGATGTCCGTGGAAGGTGTGTTTGCTAAGTGGATGAGTGACATGCTGTACAGACATGGTTAGAAATGAATGTATTCGGGGAGCAGTTTGGGTGACCCAAATTGAGGATAAAGATAAGAGAAGCTTTGGTAAAGTGGCTTTGACAGATGTAATGGCAGCCTTAGATGCTTTTCATTACAAACATCTGCATTTATGATGCAAATGAATCCTGCAGATTAAAAGGATATCTTGAGTATCTGGATCTGAGTGAAGATTTGATATGTAGAGTTAAATAGCATACTAGCATCCACGTGGTATGGTTAGTGACAATGACTAAGTCTTAGTTTTGGTAAATCAGTGGGTGTATTCACCGCAGGTTTAAATTATTTTCTGCAAAATGGTATGGGAGGCCAGAGCTCTATATAGTGAGATACTGTGAATTGAAGAGAACTGTAATTTTCTTATTTGTTCCAAAAATTATGAGTAAAAGAAAAGTATATTTGTTCCAAGAAAGGTGGGTATATATAGGAGTATGATCAATACAAGGGGTTGAGAAGTGGGGTTAGGCAATTTTGCCAGGAAGACCTCATGCCCAAGACAATTATGATCATGGGATAATAATTAACATTGAATCTCCTGCAAAAATCATCAAAGATCGAGGTTCGGTATTGGCGATCCAGCATTTATAAATTGTAAGGGCATATGTTGCCCTCACGGCTGAATAGACTGGCCTGAGATGTGGCATGGATTTATTATGGAAAGACATGTACGGTGGGCCTATTGCATTGTTGAGCCATTGATTTAATACTAAAGAGATCTTTCGCTCTTTTGCCTACAGCTTTTTATACAATTACTCTGGTAACTTATCTGAAATGTTGTGCAGATTTATATACACCACTATCACCGAAAGTATCATGGTACATCCCGGGCAATGGAGAAGTGTGGAAACAGAAGGATGAAGACGGATCGTTTCCTAGTTTTGTTACAATTTTGCGTCAGGACTATTTCAAATAAGTCGCATGTGCTTGCAGGTGACATATTTTTAAAGATGTTGCCGAATCTCACCGACGTAGAGTAAAAGGCGAGCAAGCCAGATCATGGGAACTCCGCTCTGGCAATTTCTAGATCTAAAAATTTCCTGTGTATTTGATCTGAATGCCCGAGTGTGATGACGTTAGGTGACCCATTTCCCATTGTCCTAAGGTTATTCAATACCAATTCTTGGGCTTCTCAAAATTTTGGTTCCGTGTCGTAACTTGTGCGACCGGAAATATTGGTGTACATGGCTTTGATTTTTGAGGCGAGCTAACCCTTGTAATTTAATTTATTTGATTTTGAAAGATGCATGTACATTCATGTACTTAAATTCTTTTTCTAGTGAGATGCAGCTTCTGCAATTATTCAGGCCCTTTTTATAGACATTTGGAAAACACTGTAATGCGGGTTCTTTTGTACACGACTATGCGACACACTTGATCAGAAGAGAGATTCTACCAAGTCGGAGATGCTTTTGTTCGTTTTCTCCAGTGTTCCTATCCATTTTAATCGCCGGTGACAAGCAAGAGAACAGATACATCTTCTGCTTTGTTCCTTTTTGGGCTACTCCATTGGCAGTTTTTCAAATAAGTGTTTGAAATGTCTTCATTTTTAAAATAAGTTTCAAAATGTACTTTATTTCAAATAAAAGCCTGAAGTGTCCTCATTTTTATAAATGAAATTGAAAATAAACGTTGTTTCAAATAAGGACTTGAATTGGCTATGTCAGTCTCAAGAAAGTCCTTGTCTTCAAAGGCATTTTCATCATTTACCTTCTTTTTTTTTTCCCTTTCTTTCTTGCTTTTTCTTTTTTTTTTTCCTTTTCGCAGTGGCTGGACTTAGGTGATGGCCAGTCACTAACGATGCTTGGAGAGAGCTAGGGGAGGGCCCTCACTAGATTTGGGAGACGAGCGCCTCGCCCTTTGCAAGAACCTAGGCAAGGCGACCCTCGCCAATGGCTGGCAAAATCGAGTTCTTTCGCTGGCTCCATCAAAAAGAAATAAAAGATTAGAACTTAAAAAAAAAAAAACCCTAAGCTCTTCGCTTGTATTTTTTTTTTAGGTCAAAATTATTTTTTTAACAAAAATGTCCTTGATTGATCGAAATATTCAGCCGGTCGGAATAATCGCGGCCATTTTAGATTTTTATTTCAAATAAAATATATTTCAAATCTTTATTTAAAAAATGATGACGCTTTGCATCATTGGAATTTTTTTTAATTTTTTTTAGTTGTGACGCATCATCACACATTAACATAAGGGTGCATCAGCTTTTGTCACTCATGGGTTGGTGAAGCCAATTTCCACGGAAGACGACGAATACAATTCCAAGATGATGGCAAAGTGGGTGGAAAGAAACAGCTGCGTCTACGTCAAACGTAGAATTTTATGGACAATCCTGACAAAATATAATAGAGGGTTAATTCCATAAAAAGTTCTTAACTAGTACATCTATGATAAATTTATCAAAAATTATTTTTTATCACAAAAAATCTCAAATTGATACATCTATAACAAATTTACCATAAATTATTTTTTTTACCATCACAAATCCTAAATTGGTACATCTGTGATAAATTTATTCTAAACTAATTATTTTAACTACCAAAAATTTCAAATTGATATACATGTGACAAATTTATCATCCGTTAGTTTTCGTTAAATTGAATGAATATCACGAAAAACCTAAAATTGATACATCTATAACAAACAGAGGCTGACATATACATTCCAACAATTGCTATGTGTCATTCAATTCAGTAATTTGATAATAAAATTTAATGAAAACTAATAGAGGGTAAATTTGTTATAGTTGTACCGATTTGGGATTTCGGTAGTCAAAAAAATAGTTTGGAGTAAATTTATCACATATGTACCAGTTTGAAATTTTTGATAGTATTGACCCCTTTTTTGGGTTTTTCTAAAATTGTGCTTATACTCTTTGAAAAATCCGTCATCAAGTCCTTTTAATTGAATTTGATGTTCGTAGTGCTGAGTCGCTTCTTATTAATTAATAATGGTAGACGATGATTAGAGATATTACCGTTACATTAAAGACTCGAGCTCCAATTCTCTAACGAGAGAGAGTTTACAGTAGTAAAAGAATTTCCAACTCAGCAAAGGAAGTTGATATCACTGAAGAAAAATCTTAACTCAGCGAAGGAATTTTTAGCAGTGTTAGTGTCGCGCTGCTAAGTTTCACTATCGGAATAGATTTAAGGACCGACGATGAACCATTTTAGTATATATACATATTCGGGGTAAGAGTACAAGGACCATGGACGCGATTTTATAGTAACAATGTCGACATCATCCAGATGAGATCAGCCTCAAGTGTAGAGGAGGAGGATGTATATGGGCTTGACGATAGAAAATATGCTACTTGAAAAAATGAAATTACAACCACACATCCTCCATGGTTATGGATGAGAGCAACTCCTCGGTCAACCTAATATCATGTGAAAGTGATTAAAGAGGTCACTCTCAATCACCCGCAAGATGGCCGCAAATTGAGGCAATTTCAAATTTTTGCCCATTAAAACCTTCCTTTCCTCATTCCATTTTTATAAAATATTTCGTATCCGTTATATGCGAAATTACCGTAAATCCCACCTAACAATAATGGCCCTTAAAAATACGATTAATGATGGCTGGAGTAGTAGGTAGAATTTGCAACATTAATGGTGGGTCCTACGTATATTTCCCATTTCTACTGTGGGAGGACCTTTGGCTTACAAGTCTCTGGGATTTAGGGCAAGAACGTGGCCAGCTTCAGCATGCAGCGCTGAACACGTCTGCCCAACCCTAGAGCAGAATATTCAACGCTCTCCCCCAGATTTCCCGAAAGACGAAGAGAGATTCTGAATCTTCTTCTCTCTCCCCGGCAGAATCTTCAGCGTCCAGTTGACTTGATCATCGAAATAATCAAGATTTGATCATGGCAGCGCCCGCCGCTCCTCCGCCGAACCCTGTTCCGATCGCCTACCAGGCCAACACGTCGGCCGCGGTGCCCGACTGGCTCAACAAGGGCGACAACGCATGGCAGATGGTGTCCGCCACGCTCGTCGGCCTCCAGAGCGTGCCGGGCCTCGTCATCCTCTACGGCAGCGTCGTCAAGAAGAAGTGGGCGGTCAACTCCGCCTTCATGGCCCTCTACGCCTTCGCCGCCGTCGTCCTCTGCTGGGTCACCTGGGCCTACAGGATGTCCTTCGGCGACAAGCTCCTCCCCTTCTGGGGCAAGGCGGGCCCCGCCCTCGGCCAGAAGTTCCTCATCAAGCAGGCCGTCTTGCCCGAGACCACCCACTACTACAAGAACCACACGATCGAGACCGCCACTGCCACTCCTTTCTACCCCATGGCCTCCATGGTGTGGTTCCAATGCGTGTTCGCCGCCATCACGCTGATCCTCCTCGCCGGGTCGGTGCTGGGGAGGATGAACTTTAGGGCGTGGATGATGTTCGTGCCGCTCTGGCTGACCTTCTCTTACACGGTGGGCGCGTTCAGCTTGTGGGGCGGCGGCTTCTTGTTCCACTGGGGCGTCATGGACTACTCCGGCGGCTACGTCATCCACCTCTCCTCCGGCATCGCCGGCTTGACCACCGCTTACTGGGTACTTCCGCAATATTTTATTAAATCCCTAAGTAGTGTTGTGCCGATTTTTCTTCTAATTATCACCATCGATTTAGCCTCTCTTTTTTATTTTTTATTTTTTGCCTTCTTCGTGCACAGTGCGAGAGAGATGAATTTGGCTCGATAGTCTTTAGTGGAGCAGCAATTCTAGAAAGTCATCGGGAAAGTGAACGCACAATTAATTAACTTAAGGAATGCTTAGCTGGTTGCTCATAAATTCAACTGATACGGCCACATAAAATCATATTCTCTAGGCACTGATTGTTACGCGAATTGATGCTTGGTACGTGTAGGTTGGACCGAGATCGACCAAGGATAGGGAGAGATTCCCTCCCAACAACGTGCTGTTGATGTTGGCGGGGGCGGGACTGTTGTGGATGGGGTGGGCGGGGTTCAACGGGGGAGACCCGTACACGGCAAACATCGACTCATCGATGGCCGTGCTCAACACCAACATATGCGCGGCGACGAGCCTCCTGGTGTGGACGTGGCTCGACGTCATCTTCTTCAAGAAGCCCTCCGTCATCGGAGCCGTCCAGGGCATGATCACCGGCCTCGTCTGCATCACTCCCGCAGCAGGTACGGCGAAGTCAATTAGCTGTGGACAGCTTTACGTTCACACTGACGTTCATAGTCAGCGAAGTCTCTTAAGCTAAGTGTGGAAATATCTATCGACCTTCCCCACCGTGACTTTTGTGGTGGGAGCGATGGTCACGAGATAAGCCCCACCCACCGTGTTTGGTACCCCATCATTTAATGTTGCGTTTAAGAAGTTTAAGGTTTCGAGAGAAAGTGAAATGGACAATTTTGACTTGTTGACTTTTCCACATCTCTCTCCGTAGGTCTCGTCCAAGGATGGGCGGCCATAATAATGGGGATCCTGTCTGGAAGCGTCCCGTGGTTCACCATGATGATCGTGCACAAGAGGTGGACTTTGCTCCAGAAGATAGACGACACCCTCGGAGTCTTCCACACCCACGCCGTGGCCGGTTACCTCGGCGGCATCCTCACTGGCCTCTTCGCCGAGCCGGAGCTCTGCACCCTCTTCCTCCCCGTCACCCACTCGCGGGGAGGCGTCTACGGGGGCTCCGGCGGGGTCCAGGTCCTGAAACAAATCGTGGGCGGGGCCTTCGTCATAGGGTGGAACGTGGTGGTCACGTCGGTCCTGTGCGTGGCGATAAGCTGGGTGATGCCGCTGCGGATGCCGGAGGAGCAGCTGCTGATCGGGGACGACGCGGTGCACGGGGAGGAGGCCTATGCATTGTGGGGGGACGGGGAGACGTACGACTCGACCCAGCACGGGATTTTTTCGGACGATACCACACACCACAAGGCATCTAGTGGCCCGACTCAAGTGGTGTAGTGTAATGTATGCGGCGACAGACGGGTTCGAAGAATATGCAGGCGATTATTTTTGGCTTAGATAAATAAACAGACGGTGATTTGCGTGTAAGTTAATGATTTTATTCACTTCTGTTTCGTGGTTTCAGCATAGATATATGCGTTCCTTGTTTTAAATGGGATATTATCTAGGGGTGACTATAAGCTGGGTGAGTAGGGTCCAGATCTAAATCTTGAACCAGACCCTATTATAATTGGTTATCAATTTTTGAAACTGAGAACCTATCCTATTTATCCTGAAACTCATTTTGGAACCGGCCCTATTTTTGGTCCGGTTCTAGGGTCTATTCGAGAACCTGTTTTCCTTTTGTTTCTTTCTTTGATTTCATTTTTTCCATCAAAATAATATAGGTATTGATGAAATGATTTAAAATAAAAGATGAATAATAAAACTCAATATTCGTCAAAAGCAACAATCCTTAATATGAACAATAAAAATTACAATTCACCAAAAGTAACAATCCAAAATATAATAAACAGTATCTAAAAATCGATTCTAAAATCGGTTCGCGTGGGTCTTTACTTAGAACTGGGAACCGAACCGATTTTAGCCGGTTCTCAAAAATTGGAACTGATTTCCAGACCGATTTGAACAGGAATCGATTCTAGTCCCTATTTTTTGGGTGGTCTGATCTGGGTTTCCCTAATATTGTCCTTCTGGTTCTAAGAGAGCCAAATCGACCGTTGAGTAAATTGACAGCAAAAGGATTTGGTAATTGGATGGGCTTTGATCTTCTTGACCCTAAACTTCAATGGGCCTAAGCTTTATTGCTGGTGCACTTGCTTTTATAATTTTATTGGTTTGAAATATTTTATGCATTTTCATTTCCATTTATATCCACCAATGACGGTGAGAAAATCTAAGATTAATTCTGAAGTTAATTTTGGGAGCGATGCAAGGAATTTGGATGAGATGCTGGAACATGCAACGTGTCTTACCAAATCATTTTGAATCAATTTCTTTCTATTTTGTCCTCATTTTTAGTTAGAAAGAGTAAGCACCTTTGAGATATGAATGAGATATCCATAAAAAGGTGACAAATGAGTAGGTTGAATTAGGTCTTGATAGGTCTTAAATGGGTTCAACTTAAATCCACACATTTAACTCATAGGGACTCATTTATTTTGCAAAAAGTTTAGATGACTCGTACTCAACCCAAATCTAACCCAAACTCACTCACATAATTCACTCGAAAAATTAAACAAAAAAAGCAATTTTAAAATAAGTAAAAAGAAAAAAAAGGAAATATGCAAAATTGACTCAATAATCAGACAAAATAAATTGATACAACCGCCGCCAATCGCCCATGTCATTGCCCATTGCGTCGCTGCTCCTCTTCTCGTCGCGGCCCGCTTTGTGACGTCTCCTCACTTGTTTCTTTGATCATCCGCATATTCGGTTTGTATTCTTGGTCCTTTTTGTGTAGTGTTTTTTTCCTCGATTGGAAGCCTCTCTGTCCGGCCTCTCAAAGGCAGTGTCTCACCTCTCTTCTTTTGATTTTGATTTGGCAAAGCAACGATGACAGGGACGATGGAGGAGGAGGGGCGAGTGGCCATCGTAGTCGACGGCACATTTAAGAGTGAGCATGATTTCAGGATAGAATCGAACAGGTGAAAACATCTTAAGTTTCAAGTTCCAAGGTAAGTAAAGTAGGTTTTAAATTCAAAAATTGGAAAGCAGTTTCGATTGAAAAAGGTCCCAAGTTAATCTATAACAAATTTTTGTGTTTTTTCTTGTTTTATGTCTCCGCATGATCGTGTGAAATTTTAGGCGTTCGATGATAAGTGTGTAGTTTGGAACCATTTGTTTGAGCTTTCATTTTTGGTAATATTCATAACTGAGATTTTTACTATAAGTTATGGTTATTGGATTATAGTTGCAAATGGTAAAACTTGGGTAACACGTTCTAGGGTATGCAAAATAGATTCCAACTTTCAAAAAATAAGAAATTGATTTCATGGGTAGGTTTTAGATGAAACTTGGAAGGAACCTGAAACTATTCACTCCTAAGCGCAGTTCTCCATAGCTTTCTTATTGTGTTTATATCTCTTCAAGTAATGATTTCCGTAAGCTTAAATGGGTGAGTCTATGGGCTTGTCTTTAGACCCACATTTAGTTGGACGTTGTTATTATAAACTCATTTTGACCCATACTTTAGATTTGATGTAACCCATGTATGACTTATTTAAATAAATGTGAGTTATAACATGGGTTTAAGACCCCATTTTGACGGCCCTAGGTATCCATTCCATTCTTAGTGATGCTGTGATCACGTGGTGTAAGATAAGAGGCGAATAGAAGATTGCTATGTCATCGTGTTTCCACTGATGATGTTGGAGGCATAAATGAACGAGAAAAAGTGGATGTAGATCGGACAGAAACGATATATACGAAGGAACACTTATGGCACAACAACAATTAAAGAAACTATCGACTAAACTAATGTATCACCAAATGTAGATTGATGGTCCCTATCGCTTGTTGCTCATTCTCATTCGTGTTTGTTTCCCTCTTATCGATTCATTAATGGGGTTAGGTGGATTCTTTGAGCTCATTTATATCGTCACGAGATTTCAGAGACCCTTTACTTTGGTCCTCTTAATTTGCTAGAGAAAAGTCTGTGTAAATTCGAGGAAATTTGTAGCTGCAAAATTATCCCAAGCAAAGTATGAATAATATTTTAAAAAAGAAGAAGACAATTGTCAGTTGGCAGTTGGGGTTCGTTTTTTGTTGTACTTATGATTCTCCGAAAAGGATTCAGAATCAATGTGACCCAATCACTGTTTTTACTTGTGGCTTCGCGAAAATTAGAAGAAAGCAAAAACGACGGCGTCGTTGGCGTTTTTGCCGGTGCGGCGTCGCCGTTGGTACGTTCGAGCTAACACTTGTCATTCCCACAAACATAACGCGACCAGGAGTACCGCCACTCGGGCACTCCCCACCACTCCGATTGGGACAGAACGAGCGAGCGAGCGAGAGAGAGCGCGCGTTTCTCTCTCTCCTCGCGGGTCTCCTCTTCTTTTCTTCCTTGGGTCGGGACAGTGACTGAGCGAGCCGTGATCGACGACTTGCTCTCGAGTCGGAGTCTCAGGTAAATGCATTCGCGCGTCCCGCAGTTCTTTTCGACTCGGAGTCGAAAAGAACTGCGGGACGCGCGAATGCATTTACCTGAGACTCCGACTCGAGAGCAAGTCGTCGATCACGGCTCGCTCAGTCACTGTCCCGACCCAAGGAAGAAAAGAAGAGGAGACCCGCGAGGAGAGAGAGAAACGCGCGCTCTCTCTCGCTCGCTCGCTCGTTCTGTCCCAATCGAGTGGTGGGGAGTGCCCGAGTGGCGGTACTCCTGGTCGCGTTATGTTTGTGGGAATGACAAGTGTTAGCTCGAACGTACCAACGGCGACGCCGCACCGGCAAAAACGCCAACGACGCCGTCGTTTTTGCTTTCTTCTAATTTTCGCGAAGCCACAAGTAAAAACAGTGATTGGGTCACATTGATTCTGAATCCTTTTCGGAGAATCATAAGTACAACAAAAAACGAACCCCAACTGCCAACTGACAATTGTCTTCTTCTTTTTTAAATATTATTCATACTTTGCTTGGGATAATTTTGCAGCTACAAATTTCCTCGAATTTACACAGACTTTTCTCTAGCAAATTAAGAGGACCAAAGTAAAGGGTCTCTGAAATCTCGTGACGATATAAATGAGCTCAAAGAATCCACCTAACCCCATTAATGAATCGATAAGAGGGAAACAAACACGAATGAGAATGAGCAACAGCGATAGGGACCATCAATCTACATTTGGTGATACATTAGTTTAGTCGATAGTTTCTTTAATTGTTGTTGTGCCATAAGTGTTCCTTCGTATATATCGTTTCTGTCCGATCTACATCCACTTTTTCTCGTTCATTTATGCCTCCAACATCATCAGTGGAAACACGATGACATAGCAATCTTCTATTCGCCTCTTATCTTACACCACGTGATCACAGCATCACTAAGAATGGAATGGATACCTAGGGCCGTCAAAATGGGGTCTTAAACCCATGTTATAACTCACATTTATTTAAATAAGTCATACATGGGTTACATCAAATCTAAAGTATGGGTCAAAATGAGTTTATAATAACAACGTCCAACTAAATGTGGGTCTAAAGACAAGCCCATAGACAACCCATTTAAGCTTACGGAAATCATTACTTGAAGAGATATAAACACAATAAGAAAGCTATGGAGAACTGCGCTTAGGAGTGAATAGTTTCAGGTTCCTTCCAAGTTTCATCTAAAACCTACCCATGAAATCAATTTCTTATTTTTTGAAAGTTGGAATCTATTTTGCATACCCTAGAACGTGTTACCCAAGTTTTACCATTTGCAACTATAATCCAATAACCATAACTTATAGTAAAAATCTCAGTTATGAATATTACCAAAAATGAAAGCTCAAACAAATGGTTCCAAACTACACACTTATCATCGAACGCCTAAAATTTCACACGATCATGCGGAGACATAAAACAAGAAAAAACACAAAAATTTGTTATAGATTAACTTGGGACCTTTTTCAATCGAAACTGCTTTCCAATTTTTTGAATTTAAAACCTACTTTACTTACCTTGGAACTTGAAACTTAAGATGTTTTCACCTGTTCGATTCTATCCTGAAATCATGCTCACTCTTAAATGTGCCGTCGACTACGATGGCCACTCGCCCCTCCTCCTCCATCGTCCCTGTCATCGTTGCTTTGCCAAATCAAAATCAAAAGAAGAGAGGTGAGACACTGCCTTTGAGAGGCCGGACAGAGAGGCTTCCAATCGAGGAAAAAACACTACACAAAAAGGACCAAGAATACAAACCGAATATGCGGATGATCAAAGAAACAAGTGAGGAGACGTCACAAAGCGGGCCGCGACGAGAAGAGGAGCAGCGACGCAATGGGCAATGACATGGGCGATTGGCGGCGGTTGTATCAATTTATTTTGTCTGATTATTGAGTCAATTTTGCATATTTCCTTTTTTTTTCTTTTTACTTATTTTTAAAATTGCTTTTTTTGTTTAATTTTTCGAGTGAATTATGTGAGTGAGTTTGGGTTAGATTTGGGTTGAGTACGAGTCATCTAAACTTTTTGCAAAATAAATGAGTCCCTATGAGTTAAATGTGTGGATTTAAGTTGAACCCATTTAAGACCTATCAAGACCTAATTCAACCTACTCATTTGTCACCTTTTTATGGATATCTCATTCATATCTCAAAGGTGCTTACTCTTTCTAACTAAAAATGAGGACAAAATAGAAAGAAATTGATTCAAAATGATTTGGTAAGACACGTTGCATGTTCCAGCATCTCATCCAAATTCCTTGCATCGCTCCCAAAATTAACTTCAGAATTAATCTTAGATTTTCTCACCGTCATTGGTGGATATAAATGGAAATGAAAATGCATAAAATATTTCAAACCAATAAAATTATAAAAGCAAGTGCACCAGCAATAAAGCTTAGGCCCATTGAAGTTTAGGGTCAAGAAGATCAAAGCCCATCCAATTACCAAATCCTTTTGCTGTCAATTTACTCAACGGTCGATTTGGCTCTCTTAGAACCAGAAGGACAATATTAGGGAAACCCAGATCAGACCACCCAAAAAATAGGGACTAGAATCGATTCCTGTTCAAATCGGTCTGGAAATCAGTTCCAATTTTTGAGAACCGGCTAAAATCGGTTCGGTTCCCAGTTCTAAGTAAAGACCCACGCGAACCGATTTTAGAATCGATTTTTAGATACTGTTTATTATATTTTGGATTGTTACTTTTGGTGAATTGTAATTTTTATTGTTCATATTAAGGATTGTTGCTTTTGACGAATATTGAGTTTTATTATTCATCTTTTATTTTAAATCATTTCATCAATACCTATATTATTTTGATGGAAAAATGAAATCAAAGAAAGAAACAAAAGGAAAACAGGTTCTCGAATAGACCCTAGAACCGGACCAAAAATAGGGCCGGTTCCAAAATGAGTTTCAGGATAAATAGGATAGGTTCTCAGTTTCAAAAATTGATAACCAATTATAATAGGGTCTGGTTCAAGATTTAGATCTGGACCCTACTCACCCAGCTTATAGTCACCCCTAGATAATATCCCATTTAAAACAAGGAACGCATATATCTATGCTGAAACCACGAAACAGAAGTGAATAAAATCATTAACTTACACGCAAATCACCGTCTGTTTATTTATCTAAGCCAAAAATAATCGCCTGCATATTCTTCGAACCCGTCTGTCGCCGCATACATTACACTACACCACTTGAGTCGGGCCACTAGATGCCTTGTGGTGTGTGGTATCGTCCGAAAAAATCCCGTGCTGGGTCGAGTCGTACGTCTCCCCGTCCCCCCACAATGCATAGGCCTCCTCCCCGTGCACCGCGTCGTCCCCGATCAGCAGCTGCTCCTCCGGCATCCGCAGCGGCATCACCCAGCTTATCGCCACGCACAGGACCGACGTGACCACCACGTTCCACCCTATGACGAAGGCCCCGCCCACGATTTGTTTCAGGACCTGGACCCCGCCGGAGCCCCCGTAGACGCCTCCCCGCGAGTGGGTGACGGGGAGGAAGAGGGTGCAGAGCTCCGGCTCGGCGAAGAGGCCAGTGAGGATGCCGCCGAGGTAACCGGCCACGGCGTGGGTGTGGAAGACTCCGAGGGTGTCGTCTATCTTCTGGAGCAAAGTCCACCTCTTGTGCACGATCATCATGGTGAACCACGGGACGCTTCCAGACAGGATCCCCATTATTATGGCCGCCCATCCTTGGACGAGACCTACGGAGAGAGATGTGGAAAAGTCAACAAGTCAAAATTGTCCATTTCACTTTCTCTCGAAACCTTAAACTTCTTAAACGCAACATTAAATGATGGGGTACCAAACACGGTGGGTGGGGCTTATCTCGTGACCATCGCTCCCACCACAAAAGTCACGGTGGGGAAGGTCGATAGATATTTCCACACTTAGCTTAAGAGACTTCGCTGACTATGAACGTCAGTGTGAACGTAAAGCTGTCCACAGCTAATTGACTTCGCCGTACCTGCTGCGGGAGTGATGCAGACGAGGCCGGTGATCATGCCCTGGACGGCTCCGATGACGGAGGGCTTCTTGAAGAAGATGACGTCGAGCCACGTCCACACCAGGAGGCTCGTCGCCGCGCATATGTTGGTGTTGAGCACGGCCATCGATGAGTCGATGTTTGCCGTGTACGGGTCTCCCCCGTTGAACCCCGCCCACCCCATCCACAACAGTCCCGCCCCCGCCAACATCAACAGCACGTTGTTGGGAGGGAATCTCTCCCTATCCTTGGTCGATCTCGGTCCAACCTACACGTACCAAGCATCAATTCGCGTAACAATCAGTGCCTAGAGAATATGATTTTATGTGGCCGTATCAGTTGAATTTATGAGCAACCAGCTAAGCATTCCTTAAGTTAATTAATTGTGCGTTCACTTTCCCGATGACTTTCTAGAATTGCTGCTCCACTAAAGACTATCGAGCCAAATTCATCTCTCTCGCACTGTGCACGAAGAAGGCAAAAAATAAAAATAAAAAAGAGAGGCTAAATCGATGGTGATAATTAGAAGAAAAATCGGCACAACACTACTTAGGGATTTAATAAAATATTGCGGAAGTACCCAGTAAGCGGTGGTCAAGCCGGCGATGCCGAGGAGAGGTGGATGACGTAGCCGCCGGAGTAGTCCATGACGCCCCAGTGGAACAAGAAGCCGCCGCCCCACAAGCTGAACGCGCCCACCGTGTAAGAGAAGGTCAGCCAGAGCGGCACGAACATCATCCACGCCCTAAAGTTCATCCTCCCCAGCACCGACCCGGCGAGGAGGATCAGCGTGATGGCGGCGAACACGCATTGGAACCACACCATGGAGGCCATGGGGTAGAAAGGAGTGGCAGTGGCGGTCTCGATCGTGTGGTTCTTGTAGTAGTGGGTGGTCTCGGCAAGACGGCCTGCTTGATGAGGAACTTCTGGCCGAGGGCGGGGCCCGCCTTGCCCCAGAAGGGGAGGAGCTTGTCGCCGAAGGACATCCTGTAGGCCCAGGTGACCCAGCAGAGGACGACGGCGGCGAAGGCGTAGAGGGCCATGAAGGCGGAGTTGACCGCCCACTTCTTCTTGACGACGCTGCCGTAGAGGATGACGAGGCCCGGCACGCTCTGGAGGCCGACGAGCGTGGCGGACACCATCTGCCATGCGTTGTCGCCCTTGTTGAGCCAGTCGGGCACCGCGGCCGACGTGTTGGCCTGGTAGGCGATCGGAACAGGGTTCGGCGGAGGAGCGGCGGGCGCTGCCATGATCAAATCTTGATTATTTCGATGATCAAGTCAACTGGACGCTGAAGATTCTGCCGGGGAGAGAGAAGAAGATTCAGAATCTCTCTTCGTCTTTCGGGAAATCTGGGGGAGAGCGTTGAATATTCTGCTCTAGGGTTGGGCAGACGTGTTCAGCGCTGCATGCTGAAGCTGGCCACGTTCTTGCCCTAAATCCCAGAGACTTGTAAGTCAAAGGTCCTGCCACAGTAGAAATGGGAAATATACGTAGGACCCACCATTAATGTTGCAAATTCTACCTACTACTCCAGCCATCATTAATCGTATTTTTAAGGGCCATTATTGTTAGGTGGGATTTACGGTAATTTCGCATATAACGGATACGAAATATTTTATAAAAATGGAATGAGGAAAAGAAGGTTTTAATGGGCAAAAATTTGAAATTGCCTCAATTTGCGGCCATCTTGCGGGTGATTGAGAGTGACCTCTTTAATCACTTTCACATGATATTAGGTTGACCGAGGAGTTGCTCTCATCCATAACCATGGAGGATGTGTGGTTGTAATTTCATTTTTCAAGTAGCATCTTTTCTATCGTCAAGCCCATATACATCCTCCTCCTCTACACTTGAGGCTGATCTCATCTGGATGATGTCGACATTGTTACTATAAAATCCCGTCCATGGTCCTTGCACTCTTACCCCGAATATATATATATATATATATATATATATATATATATATATACTAAAATGGTT
>JAGVVM010003808.1:0-29852 GCA_019149425.1 Psidium friedrichsthalianum
CCCGTTGTTTCTGTTCCCCAAACCAACAAACAACCAATTTAGGTTTTCCATAGTATTAAACCGTTTTTTAAGTTTTTGTTTTTTCTTGGATACTCTAGGTGGTGGCTACATCAGCTCCAAATGGCAGTTTTTGGCCACGTCATCAGGAATCGAGGCCCATTGGGCCACAACCAGAAGGTGCCGTGAGAAAAGAAATCAGGGCGAGTTAGGGTTCTCTCTCTCTCTCAGATCACCTTCTCTGTTTCGCCTGAACCTTGCGATTGCCGGTCGAAATTCCTGTTGGTTCATGCTGTGATTTGTAGCGACGATGAAGGGTCGGGCGTATAAGGACGAAGAGCCCCATGGAAAGGGCGGAAGATTCGGTGGCTCCTCAAAGCCAGTGACAAATAACGGCAAGGCGGCGATGAAGAAGAAGAAGAAGAACATGATGCGTTTGGGTGGTGGCGGTCTCTCTCTCGAAGCCTTTGCGAACATAAAGTCGACCTCGAATCGGAATCAGTACAACCCTGCTCTGATCAGTATGTGTGCATACTCTATGTTTGATGGTTTTCGAGTGGTTTTAGTTGCATGTGGCCCATGTGTGTGCCTCTTTTCTTCCGATTGTATTAGAATGAGGTTGTTATGGTTGCTGGGTGTGAGGTGCAAGTGGGAAAGTTGCATTCATTTTGGCTGTTGAGGAATCAAAAGCAGAGTTTTTCTGGGGAGGCAGTGAATTACTCACTGTTATGAGCATTTTCAATGATATTTTTGCGACGCTTGGTCATGCAAAGTGCGGTAAAATGAAATGCACGGTGGTGCACTAGCGGGTGGTCCCGGTCCATATTGATACAACAGCTCTGCGATGTGCTTTTGTTAAATGATTTTGGCCTGGTGAGTTCTAGGGTGCTAGATTATCTTCCGGGGTTTGTGTCCGTCTATTCTGTGTGGAAGGGGGATCAAAATTTGATCTATTAGTTGTATTTGGACAATTGAGGCGGCCTCACTTTATAAATGAGCTCGTTTTTAAAACCTTAATTTTCTTTTAAGATGACACGATTGCGTGAATTCTTGTCTCTCTCCACACGTAGCATGTGGTTGTTGTGATCACTCAAGCTTATGTTACTGTACTTTAATCTCCATCTGATTTGTAACTGTTGCTTCATGAAGAAGGCGTTGCTAAGGCTTCCCGTTTCTGTCTACGTTGCTAATCTTTTGAGTCATATCTGGGACTATGAAGATCTAAGGAATAAAAGGATGATCTACTTAGCACTTACGGTTTAGGTTTCTAGCGTGGTGAGTGTAAGGCTTCTCACAGACAATGACCGACCCTCTGGATAAACTTTTGGAAGAAGCACTTCTATGGTCCTGCAGTTCCCCTCCTGTTACAAGTGAAGGGATGGCCTGTGAGATAAATTTTCCGAAGTTCTAGGGGTTAAGGTGATAGAGGTTGAACAAGGAGGATGCTTTTATCATCATTCAAGATTGCAATTGGCTAACATTTTAGCTCATTTAAGGAGGCTAATATGAATCTTTCTCTTTCATCGTTTGACAAACATCTTGGGTTTATTTCCTTCCAAATTCTCTCATAATCAATGTTTCTTTTAGTATGCTTAGAGGATCTGTTGACCCAAGTGACCTATGACCAACTTGATACATTTCATCTTCCGTTGGACAGCTTTTGGCAACTTGAGACCTCTGATAAGTGATCGGTGATGCCTGACTTGTCTCTCTGTGACCTACTTTGTGTTTAAGAATTTTTTTTTTCCCCGTTTCATCCTTGTGTACATCCTTTTAGTTGTTGTTCAATACAGGTTCTTTGTGAATAAAAAAAAAAAATACAGGTTCTTCATTTTGTTTTTCCCCCTTCACCCTTTGCTTCTCTTTTTTGTGTAGAATCAAAGCAATATTTTTTTCTATCATTAGATAGATGTTGGATATTAACTGCGACTTCATGCTTCTTTAAAGGTTTTTTTTTGTTTTTAATCTCATGAGCTGATGGATTTCATCACTATCAGAAAAGCAAAGGGAGTTCTACAAAAATGCCAAGTACATCAGCAAGTACAAGAAATCCCTGAAGCATCTAAGCGAGCAAAGTGATCCCTTGGCTGTGAAACCTTCAGAGGTTTGTCATTGCATTTGACGTTATTTTTATGGTTGTATAGTTACACTGTTTCCTGCAATGCTCTTTTCAATATCTTCTGGATCTGCCTTGATGATGGTTGAAATTAAGATCAGGGAGGATCCATTTCCAGAGTGGTTCTGTAAGACTGACTTATTTTGCAGTATCTCAGTTGAGAGGATTTATTAACTTCATGAGCAACAGTAACTCATATATTTATTTCTCAGTGTCCTGATGGTCAAAAGCCTGATCCATCATATTACACTCATTTGGATGGAGGGATTAGGAGGGAATGGAAATGACTCGGAAAATGACCTCGGGAGAGAAAAGAAAGGGAAGGAAACAATTTGATTTATTGGTGTTCGGATGCTTATGAAAGAAAGGAAACAAAGAGAATTTGGCCATTTCATGTTTGATTGAAGAAGAGTAAACAATGGAAAGGCATCTAGTTATATTTCTATGATTATTTTGTCCGAATTCTACTTCATAAATAAAATAATCATGTTATGGTTTACTCATTAGAAAACATATAGTAGCATAAAAAGTTGCCATGTCTAACAAAAAAAGAAAAGTTGTAACAGGCATTCATATGTATAATAAAAGGCAGACTAAACATAACATCCTATGTTTATATCCATATCCAATATTTTTAGTTTCCTAATCAATACGTATCCTTATGACCTTGTACTCCCTTCATCCAAACCAAGTGTTAATTTCCCATTTTGCATGTGATTATTTTACTTTGTAGATCTCATCTAAACTTTCTACTTTGCACTTGCGTTATTTCCGATATTTGAGATTGTGCATGCGGAGTTATGGCTCCCAACTTTTTTCGTGAAATTTAAGGTGAACTCTACGATTTTATGCACATTGGATTTGTGAAATTTCTTTTCCTTTCTGTCATCAAGGTGCGTGGAGATGCACTCCCACTTTGAAGACCTCAAGCTTTTATGCCTAATGTTGATATTTTTTGCAGGACACAAAGGAAACAGGCGAATCTAACAAGAGAAATAAGAAGAACAAGAAGAGTGGTTCAAGTAGTCTGAGGGAGCTGTACGAGAAGAAGCATGAGGAGGAAGAGAGAGCAAGAAAGGAGAGGGAGGCGATTATACAAGCAAAGAAAGAAGAGAGGGAGAAAGCTGAGGCTCGGAGGAAGGCGGAAAGAGTGAAGATGTTCAAGAAGACACGGTCTGGTCAACCTGTTATGAAGTACAGAATCGAGCATCTTTTGCAGAGAATCCAAGGCTCGAATTAGTGCTTGGGTTGCTCATTCAGTGGGGAGTTCGTCATCCCCTCTCTTCACTTTGGTTTCTATACGAGCGGTCTTTGCTTGAACTAGAGATATGGCTAGGGGTTGCTGGAGTTCTTGCCTGTTTGGAAAGTTAAACCTGAAATGGCAATTTTTTTTTAAAATCTCTGTAGGAAATGAAAGCTTTTACATTTTCTTTTAATATGAGAAGGAATCTTCAATAGATTCATTAATTAACTGGGTGCTCACTGGTTTTTGGGCTAGCAAGGGGAAAGTCTGGTGCTTTTCAAGTGGCTCGAACGGCACCCACTCGGTATCTTAGTTTCCCTAACTCATGCATGCTGGATAATCACCAGAGCTCATCGTTTATGACTGTACTCATGCATGAAAATCCTTGTGGGTTATGGTGTCGCTTTGTCCCTGTCTCGTCACTAAGGCAGGTTTTGCGCACGAAATTAATTTAGCGCATCTTTTTTGGTATGGATTCTTAACTAATGACAGTTTAAATGTTTATGGTTTTGTACACATATGTCGCTGTTACCATGTACTTTGGGCTCTAAATGGTTGTTTTTCGAGGGTAAGACTTCTATTTTCCCTTATTAGTTCATTTGCACGTCCAAAAGGTGAATGAAACTAGATGATCTGTGAACTTGGTTAGCATCAATTAGGGAACGTATTCATGTGCTTATTTTGGGAAATTCGCCCCCCATTAAGCCGGCAAATGAATGTACTAATCCGAAACATCCATAGGATGCATTCATGAATCATATTCTTTTCTTGTAATCCGTATGTTATATCAAGATCCAGTTCATTCTGTCTTTCGAATTTTCGAAATTCAATCGATCAGTACACTTTGCCAAAATGAGCGGGGAATCCGTGCATTTGCTGAAAAGAGGAAGAGCCCCTGTGTGCGTCACAGAAGAGCAATACCGCTGTAGTTTGTCCCTGATATGAGATCGTTATATTATTAAGTGAACATACTGAACATGATAGAGAGGTAGCCCAGCTGTGAATTGATTTGGGCAGCTTTAATTATCAAGAGATGGGCAAACTAGTGATTGCAGATGTTAATGTTCATGTTACAAATATCAGTGAAAGATCAACCGAACAAGGGCTAGCAATTCATGCCATGCAACCGGACTAAGAGACAAGCGTCGGTCATTCGTGCCATATCATGTCGTTAGGAAATTGTTTCAATCTGATCACAAAGAGTTTTTGTCAAAGATTGATTTTTAAAAAAAAAATCTCAAGGTTTCAAGTGTAGTCGCATCGTGTCGTGTTTGAATTTCTTCTGGATGACAAAAAAGATTGTTATCGATCTACTTAAGACTCACGGTTTGTCCCCTTGAGAGTCACTGCGAGTGGTTGCTTATATTGATCAGATTCACGTTCCAACTGTACTGAAGTTGAAGGCTTTGAATGGTTGGTGTGGACTGTAGGAGAGAGCAACTGTACTGCTTTGAATGGTAGCTATTGTTCTTTGAGAAGTTCGGTTTGCCATTTTCGTGAGCTACTTGGTTTCAAAAACGAGAGCAAGATGAGCTAACACGAAGGAAACTGCCTGATCCGACCACGTACTAAGATCTCCCTCCTAAGGAGCTCTGTCTGAAGTCGTTTCATTGTCTTCATTCTGCACACACCCATCTTGATAATTCCTCCGTGTACGGTTCACTGCTGCTCAAGCTTGACTCGCGAATCTCTCCGGTTACCAATCAGTGACCCAAAGACCACCGGTGTCTGATCCTGATCCGTTTCCGGGCGGTAGAATGGGACCTGGAGGACCTGGAGGAGGCGGTGGGCCTGGAGGACCGGGTTTCGGCGGGCCGGGAGGACCGGGTTTCGGCGGACCTGGTTTCGGAGGTCCGGGTTTTGGCGGACCCGGGTGGGGTCCTGGCCCCGGGGGACCATGGGGACCGGGGCCAGGAGGGCCTTGGGGTCCTGGGTTCGGAGGCCCGTGGGGACCCGGTGGCGGCTTCTTCGGACCTGGAGGCTTCTTTGGCGGGTGCTTTGACGGCATATGCAGCATGGTATCTTCCTGGTGAGCATAGACTTCCTCTTGCTTGATCTACCATATCCAGTACAGCTGACGCCATATCCAGTATGGATGTACAATTCTATTTTTCGGCCGAAACTATCGCATGTGATTGAAGTATGTGTTATCTGATAGGATAAATCGAAAGTGAGGAATTTGATAGGTGAATCGATTCTGAATACAAAATATTAAAAGGCCATCTTCAATCTCCTCCTCTTTTGAGCGTGATTAGTGAGTGTTTGCATGAGCCTCACTTTCGGTTTGTCCATCTAACATGTTCATAGTTGAAGAAGAGGGCGTCTTGTTAGAAAACCGATGGCAACGACACTAGAATTTCTGTTAACGACTCTCCGGTCTTGTGCAGCATGTACTGCCTGTGCTGTTGCTGGTTGCTACAAGATTGCTTCGGCTTCGGTCCGCCCGGTGGACCGTACGGCCCTCCCGGTCCTGGAGGTCCTCGGCCCTTCTGATCTGTAGACCTTTTGATCCAGCACCGTCGCGTGCGCCACCTTACCTTTCTCTGATTTTCACTTCTGTATCGTCGATAATAAGCTGTTTGTCTTCCAATTTCTTTCTGTTTGTGCTTCACATTAGCGCACTGAATTATTTCAGAATGCCTATGAACCGTTTTCGATATCCAAAGATAGCATTATGACTCACCATTCCCGTTGTATGCGAATTGCATGATGCACAAGATCAACAGAGTAGTCATCTCATCGATGCAATAGAGAATTGGACAAATCTGTCGAGAGACCTGCGTAAGCCTTAGTACAAAGATGCTGGGTTCAGGAATTCCGCTGTCACTAGGGGTTAATGTCATGAAAGATCTAAGGCCAACATAAAATTAGTATGAAGTTTCAACGTGGAATGTGGATGATCAAAATGATGAGTGCTCTGAACAATATTTGCATTTCTCATCGGTTGACCTAAAAGCTTCAGAAGAGTAAGTAGTTCACGTCACCATCACCAAAGTGCCATCCTAGGAAGTTTTTCAGTTCACAGGCAAAAGCCCGAAGGTTCCGACATCATTGTTTGTCGGCCTAACGCAACATATATATTGACTTGTGTCACAACACTCAATTTCAGAATAATTCATGAAGTCAGCACCTGAAAAGTTCGATTTCAGCAATGGCTTCTTCCAAAGCTATCGGCAAACTGAGTAGGCATCCCTCAGCAATCATTCACCAAAGTATTCACATACATTAGACAAAACCACAAGAAACCAAACTCATACACACTAATGTCTCTCCAGCTGCAAAAGCACATATATACAATGAAAAATCGATAGGAAAACCAGACAGGGTGGGTAAACTTCCCAAAAATAAAAATTAAAAAAAATTAAAAAAAAAAAAAGGTGCTACCGAGTTCTGGCAAAATCCTTTGATCAGATTGCTCCCCAGAAACACGTTAAACAGCTATGGCTTCCAAGAAATCCTTTCCTCTGCCTTAAAAAACCCCCCAGGAAGGGAAAAATAGAAATTGCAGTCAGCTCAAATGAACCCAAAAGGTTAAGCAACAACACGACAAGATAGCAAACAGACATCATATGGACCGTTCTGTTTGAATGTAAGCCTTTAGTTATCAATTCAGATAAAGCTAGTAGCTATCAATCAAAGAAAAGTAAACATTCTCGATCAATGCCGAAGGGAAATGCTGAAAGACTGAAACAAGGCAAAATCACCGCATGTACACTTCAGGGTGTTATGCAAGAACATAGAGCTTGAGAGCTTGACCACGAAGTGATAAGGAGCCTTAAATGTCACATCTCATGAAAATAAAACCCCAAAGGGTATAAAGTATAATACAATTTGACGTCTAAATATTGATTATTGATACAACCATATTTATTTATAACGTTAAAATTACCGAACAAAAGTTCATACAAATTAAAAAAGAACTGCTTATCATTTTTATCAAATTAACCAGTAATAGCCTGCATAACAATAGAGAGATCAGTACCTGGCAGTTAATTATTCACAGGCGATTCTAGTGTCGAAACTGCTGAGACATATGGCAAATGATTGGAAAGCTGAGATAGGATACTGATAATCCATCGTGAATACATCCTTCCCCACTTTTCCAAACTGGAGGATAACATTCTCATGCTCAGGACCAGCGACTCCTTGTTCTGGAGAAGCCACTAACTGGAAGTTCTTCACTGAAGCAACAGTTACCCGTCCATGGAAATTAAGGCACCAGCACTGGAGTTGCTCATGCCACCTCGGAGACTTGTTCTTCAATACCAACATCTCATCTTTTAAAGCAGACAATGGTCTCTCAGACTGAAGGTTCTCTATGTGCGTTGATTTAGATCTGAAAAAAGAGAATGAAGGAATGTGTCAAGACTGCTGGACATAAATTCAGTCTGTGTCGGGGCACTCCTCCTGGCTCAATCGAAGAGGCAGGTATGGCATCCAGGACGCATCGCATTCTTCTCGGCCCCCTGCTTTCCACACCCAACACAAATAAATTGCAGAAAGAAACAATTAGTTGAGACTCTAGAATCAATCTTTCTCAAAATCGTTTTTTTTTTTTTTGGTAGTGAAGTGGTACTAGTCAGTTTTCCTACCTCGATCCCAAGACGTTCAACTCATAAGATATGTGCACTGCAGGGTAATTTCCAGCGGGAACTTTCGGGGAGACTTGCTTAAAAATTCACTAGCCTGGTGGACCGACTTCTCATGACTTTGGTGCCAGCATTTGGAGGCTGTGCATCAAAGGCTGTGAACTTCGTGCCCAGAAAGTTTGACCTATCATTTAAGAATGCAAAGGGTTAAACATAAGCAGCTTGACCATTCAGCATGAGCCCAACTTTCAGTAAGTACCTTAATTTTCCAATGTACGTGCTACTCCCTTTGGACATGTCATCTGGATTTAAAGAGATGATGTAGTCTGTGCAGGTAGGGCGCCTGAGCTTCCGTGCAGCGAGAAGAAATTTTCCATCTTCATTTAAAGCTGCAAAGATATGCATCCACAGAGCCTTATATAGTTGCTCTTAAAGAGGAAACAACAAGAATCCTCGAATATCTTGTTATGCATAATACAGAGATCCAACAATTAACACTTTATAGAAAACCTAGGCCAACTTGAATGGCTAATTCCATGGTCCAGAACTAAATCCCCTGAGTAAGAGCAAAAGGATGCATGGTATTTCGAAAATAAAGTAATATATTGGGCAAAAAGAAAAGAAAAAATAGGTTGTCCTGTTCTCACCTTGATCTAAGCTGAGGTAGAGATAATATGTTTGGTTGCTGCGACTGCGTTTAATATAACATTGGAGAAGGGAGTCCCTTGGACCAGGCTGCACGTTTAGCCAAAGATTATGAGTTAATGACAATAAACATGTCCACAATCATTTTCCTTGATAAAAAATGCTCAGAACTATTACCTTCCCAGTATTATAACTAATACAACACCAAGACATTGTACAACATACGTAGTTGTGATATATGTGATGAGATGCCTATGAAGCTAAGCTTGAAAGAACTTGCTGTCGATATAAGTTACTACTTTATCATCCAATGTAATCTGTGAAGGCATTGAAATAGAAGAAACTACTCGGCATATATTGGATAACAAATAATCTATTTAAGTGCTTGCTGATTACAATTTCAGAGTCCGCAACTTTTGCAAATAGATCATCGCTATGAAACAATTATAAGACCAAAGTAAAGAAGAAATTGTTGAGATTCCAATCACAAATAAACTGCAGGACCACTCCCTTCATCAAAAAGAAAAACCAATTAATTCATCAAAACCACTTTAGGTTATAAGAACACAGAATAAAGCAAGAGTAAAGGGCTGACATGTTAGATTAGATGTGTTGTCCTGAAGCATGATATTACCTTGCTTCCCATTCCATTTAGTATCTATTATTCACATGTGAAATTCATCCTTAGGTACTTTAACATAAATCAAGAAAATGCCCCCGAGTAAGTTAAAGGAATGCGGGCACCATAAATCTGTGCTATCCGAATGACTTAAATCAACGTCCCAACACAATCCTGGCCCAATATGCAGGACATGAGAAAGCCATCAGGAAGAAAAAGCAGACACACTTGGAAAAGCTAGAAGACAGAGGGAAGGAATTCTTTCTTCTCACACTAACACCTTATTTTATATAAAAGCATATTCTTCATAAATTTTCTCCTCCTGGGGTTATGTGTTGCTTTCATCAGGGCCACTGACTAATTCAGCCCAAATCTACCAGCTAGGGAGGATGCATATCACTGAGTAATGCTGAACGCGAGGTAAAGATTCAAGCCAATGCAAAACAAAAGCCAAAAGCATGAATAATTAATAGCTTGAATAATACAGTTAAAGAAGCTGATATGAGAACCGCCATTACAGACCTGCTTCAATGAAATTGGGAATGTCAACTTGCCAGACACCTCTGGTGTTTTCACAATTTCCTTCATGATCTCCCTCCAGTTCCGGCAAACACCAGCACAAGCAACCACATTTTTCCTCGGAGGCCATGCGCTCTCCGACTCCTCTATCCTCATCAATACATCCCTCAAGAGCTCAGGCGGCATGCTCGCCCAACAACTCTGCTTCAATGCATCAATCACTACTGAACTGTCCTGAACAACCCGATGTGAGCGTGATCTCAGCCCATACCCAAACTTCACATGATCAAACCCTTTCTTAGAGATGTTCCCAATCTCATCCCTCACGTCCTGAATAATGCTTTTGAACGAAGCCATCCGTACCTTGCGATCTATATCCTCAAAGTATCAATTCGTGTCGAAAGATGTGTAATTTTGATATCTTGACCACCTCCCACTTACGCACCAAACGACATTCTCAATTCCATTTCTTCCACATCATCCAAAAGCCATCCATCAAGAGCACCAAGAAGATCCAAAGCCAGAGCTTGACCAGTGATAACTAAACCAGGCAATAAACACATGAATATAGAACTGATAAGGGCACTGTCATCTCTCCTCCTCCACGTCTTAGAATCAGCAGCATACTCTAACTGATGAGCCCATGAATAAAAGAGAGAAATTGCACAGCATCACACACAGTCCTTAGATCTAAAACACCCAGAACTCGGATAACAGCTAGCAACTTACAATCAGCAACCCTGGATATGACCTAACAAGAAAACCAGATTTTCGCTCACATCACCTAATGCACCGATCTTCCGCAATTGCCCCCCACAGATTAATCCCCAAATCCGCCACGAAAGAGAGAATCGGGAATGGGCTGCACCATTTACCTCGGAACAGAAAAAGAGGGACTGATTTGGTCAGACACCCAGATGAGCATTTTCAAGGCGCCGTAACTCACGGCCATTTCCACGAAAGGAATCGCCCCCGCAGACAAGCAGATTACCGAGATGGCAAGAATCGAATTCTGGGTCTTGTAATGAAAACCATTTTTCAGTTACGGGTCGATACCTCCGTCACTGTGCGAGTGTGCGGGAGGCAGAGGGAGAATCGAGGAGCGAGCGACTCGAGTTTAGGTTTTGTCGTGTAACCACTGTTCGTGTCGGCTAAGGCCAGCCATTTCACACACTGAGTCTGGGTCAGGCGGGACCTGTCCAAAACACGGCCTCATCCCCCCACCGAACTGTCGCGAACTTGTCGCGCCTCGAGGCTTAATTTCCCCAAAAACCATCAATTTTCAGGTTCAATCTTAATTCTGTTTCTAACCCCTTTTTTATGTTTAAAAATATTGCAAACTTTCAATCTAATATCAGATCCACACTCATTAACCATCGATCCAAAAGCGGCAATCAATTTCTTCAAAATTATCACCATCAAATTACTGTTGTTCCACATATAAATGTGAAGGTAGTGGTGAAAATATAGACTCTTGAAACGAAACTTTAAGTGGCCACGATGCCGATAGTTTTGAAGAGAAATCAATGACGGTTTTCGGACGCTTTATTAGAGTGAAAGATTGTGCTTTATTAAGGGAACAAAAGGAGACTTTCTTATTATTTTGGATTTAGGCTACTAGTTGATTAGGTAGATCTCGGAGGAAACGAGACTCGTATGGGTACACGTTTTAGATAAGGACTTGCTAAGACATGTGAGTGACAATTTATAACACATTCGAGATAGCTCGATAAGTAAAGTGCGAATGATCGATGAGTTCGATACACAATTTAACGGAACTATTTGATAAAAGTTAATTTTGAGTGGATGCAGGAAAGTCATGATAAATTCCTTGAACTCTCGGACTACTTGTATAATGTTATAACAGTTCAAACTCTAAAGTTCACTTAGGGTTGGAGCTCAACAATAAAAGGGCAAGCAAAACCCACTTGTTCTTAAAAATTAATGATGGAAAAAACACTACTGTTAGTTTTAAGAAAATGTGGAAAATCATGCAAAATACATCAATGTAATACGAAATCCAAATAGTTCGAGACAACAAAATAAAAAGGAGACTTTCTTACATGATTAATATACATTTATTGACCATGGAAGAAGTTGATTTTTTAGCTTCGTCAAATATATAAGCTATTTCAAAATACTAAACGTGAATGAGGCTAATTGGCCGATTAACTCATCAGCTCGATATGTAGCAATCATCACTTGTTCGCTTTAAATAATTCAGAGAGATCTAGGCCGTTAGACATTCATAAGTTAAGTGGATCCAATGAGTAAATGATTGCTCGCCAATACAATTAAATCTTCAAATGTCGTTACATTCTTTATCGCGTAATAACAATCGTCCTGCATAAGTTTATTCAGGTACGAAGAAATTATGGCACCGTCATTAATGGTCGAAAACACACTTAAACCGTTACGATATTCTGCTCTGTACCATGCGATGCGGATATTGTGGGAACTCTACTAACTAATCTTTATCTGACGAAAGCTTATCACGCACTCGGGACATTCCGTTGGGTGAGATGAAGAAAGCACTAGAATTTGAAAGGTAGTTGCTATTGTTGATAGCGAAAGCAAACGCTCACCACAACAGCATTGGCGGCGGCAGAACAGTCTTTACACGTACCAACCGAACTCGAATTTGATTTCCTCGGTAGATAAGAATTATTGCGTGGAGTAGAGTCGACCAAGTGTCTCGCCGAGAGGAGAGCGACGGAGCGGCTGGAGTCGAGACCGGTTTTCGCCTGATTCCTGTTCTATTCTTGCCTTATTTGCGCGCGATGCTTCTGTTCCGTTGCTGGACTTAGTTGAACAGGGAAAACGAGGATGGTGAGAAAATTGAAGAGGCTATGCTTTTTCCTCGGGGGTGCAGTTTTTGTGAGCGCGTGCTGCTCTGAGTGGTGACCGATGGGTCGGCGCAGGAGTTTCGCGATGGTGTTGATTTCGAGTTCGCAGCGTGTGATGTTCCGGGGACAGGCGTACTAGTTTAGGATAGCTGATCGCTCTGCAGTGCGCAGTGCCTTGGCGCGTATCACTCGATAGAGCAAGAATATAGCTAAGTTGGCGTTCAGGGTTAGAGGTTCTCTTTTTGATTTGGGTTGTGTTTAGTTGTTTTGGATGCATCGATTCTGCGGTGCTTTTAGTCCTTTCCAGCTTCGTATGTGTAAACAGTTTAACTCTTGGGCATCGACTTCGAATTCTCCGCGCCATGGCTGGGTTCGACTTGGGCTCCGTTGAGAAGGACGAGGGGCCGATCAAGCATCAGTGGATGTTTGGCACTGTGCTCGTTGTGCTCTGTTGGAACTTGGAAGCATAGTGGAGGTGCGTGGACTTGTCAAGCAAAGGTAAACGAGGCAGCTAGTAAAGGAAGACAAGAAGAGTTCTATATTACAAAGCCTCATTTGTTTCATGAAAAAACAACTTTTAAGAAAATATCTTTTGAATTTTTCGGTGTTTGGTTTGCGAAAAATAAGCTGATCTGGGAAAAAATTTTCTACCTATGAAAATTGGAAAAAATGTTTTTCTCTTTTTAAGAAGAGAAAAATATTTTCCTTCATCTTTACTTCCTTTACTTCTTCACATTCCTTTTCTTTTTTATTCATCTCTTCTTTTTATCTTTTCTTCCATTTTACTTTTATTTTGACTTTTCCAATAATTTTTTATAAAGATATTATTTTTCTTTTTTTTATGTTCTTTCTTCTCCATCGTCTTCAAGCTCCCTCTTTCCTCTCAATCTCGTCACCAATTAGAGGTGTCAAACGGGTGGGGTGGGTCGGGTCAAATATGGTCCGACCCATATTGATCCATTTAACCTATTTTAACCTATTTTTATGTACTACAAATCTAACGAATTATACCCAACCCAACTCATACCTGACCCAACCCATATTATTAAAATACTTCCATATTTTATGAATTATTAAAAAAATTAAATTGCTAAAACATTGTAGTTAATTTTATAATTAAAAAATAAAAATAAAAATAAAAAATTATTATGACTCATTTAAGATAGTTAGTCAACCCACTAACCACCCATTTAAGACCCATTATACAATCTAGTTCTTTTTTCAAGCACATCTAGAGTAATGAGTCCTTCATTTAGAGTTTCCATTAGATTTTGAAATTCTTTGGTCAAGTTGTTCTTTTTTATTCTATAAAAATGGGAAATGCCCTACCTTTGAGTGCGGTTTGAACTATTGATTTACATAATTGAAAGTAACCAATTGAGTTTACAACGAAACCTAGAAATCGATTACTGATCCAATTTGAGTACCTCTACAAGATACACCTCAACAGAAAAATAAAGAGTAACGACAGCAAGTGATTGAGTTCAGTAGTTACTCATATAAAATTATTTACTCTAGAGATATGGTAATATGGAGAAGACAAAATTGTTTCAAGAAGCGACAAAACCAGAAGATCCTTGTTTCAAGGAGAGGAGGACGGGTTATTCACATTTTATTTGATGGTCAAAGGCAAATTGAAAGCTAAGCAGTGATAATTCGAAAGATTCCCCTGGGGAAATATAGAGATGTCTCCTACGGGTCTCAAGTTTTGGATCGAAGGAATCCATTAATACAAATAGTTCATGGGAGAAAATTTAGTTATTTTAATAGGGTGAATTGCTAGTTTCGAATAAGAGAAATCCACCCTAGTCACTATGGACGCATTTGCCCAATTGACACGTCTGAAGAAATCAATGTTGGATTTATTAGATCTTTAGCAATTCATGTGACAATTGGTCCGAGGGGGGGGGGTTGTGGGTCTAGAAGTTCATTTTATGAAATCTCCAAGAGATTAAAAAAAAAATTACAGATGCTTTATTTGTCACCAAGTAGAGATGAATACTATATGGTAGCACTCATTTATAATCCACTTAAATTCATTAAGCAACCCATTTATGACTCATACTCTTAAATATGGGTTAGAATATGGGTTCTTCACCCATTTTGCCACCTCTACTGCCAATGGACATCCATCGGCCATTGGCAACAACAAAAGCCTCCACGCACCGCGATCTCATAGATTCACAATTGTCACCGCCGCCACAACCATGATTCAAAGATTCTTCGGCTATTGGTGTCGGCAGTCAATCATCACAGACTTACATCGTCAAAGGCATCGAATGTGATCGAGGCCACTCGCCAGATCTAACGAGCTTGAGCCTTACCAGAACTTGGTGAGCTCTCGGCCAAGCTTGCTAGATTCCGGCAAGCTCGAGCCTCACCAGAACTTGATGAGCTCGGCGATGAGCTTGATCCTCACCAGGCTTACCTATGGCTAGTCGTCAAGGTCCGGTGATTGGCGAGGAAAAAGAAAAAAAGAAAAGAATAAGTAAATCAAAAATAAAAATATTTTAAAAAAAATAGAAAGAAATTTCTTACCAAAAACGATGGAAAATATTTTTCAGGTCTAGAGAGGAATTTACTATTTATAACCCTTTTCCACAAGAAGTCTGGACCCAATTATAAACTAACCCACTTACGACCCATTTAAGACCCATTAAATTGTTAAGTGATCCATTTAAGACCTAGTAAGTTGTATCAATAGCAACAACTCGTATCTCTTCCATATGATTATTGGGTCCTAGCTTATGTCTGGCCGACGAGCCACAACAAATCCTCTCCCCTCACACGTCAGGCCGTGACAATCAATCACTAACCCCTTCCACAACCGATGTAGGATTAACCCAACAGCTCCTTGGAAATCTTTGGGAGAAAAATAAATGGATTAACAAGTCCATTACTGCCCTTACAATTGTGAGTTTTTCATCATAAGATCCAGAATAAATGGATGGATGGTCAAAGAAGGATCCTGCACGCAATTTTTCTTTTTATTTTTATGAACGGTTTCCGGATGGATGGATCAACGAATCTTAGTACTGGAGATGTTCTTCTGTTCACCACAGAAGGAAAAAGCTCACGTATCTTGGCCTACAATGAAGAGCTTTTCTTTATATATCTACTTCCACCTATTATTATCTTTAATGCTGGGTAAGCTGCAGTCTGCACTTTCTTCTTCTTCTTCTTTGAGATACTAGAGTTACTAACAACCATCTACCCCAGTCGCCCAATAGCTTGTGTAGTCTTAGGAAACTAAGACAAAGTGTGAGAATCCTTAAACTACCTCCAAGGAAGGAAAAAATAGATATTACAATCAGTTCAAATGAACCCAAAAGCTTAAGCAACAGCACTGTAAGATAGCAAACAGTCACCGTATATACCATTCGGTTTTGCCTGTAAACCTTTATTTATCGACACATATAAAGCTAGTAGCTATTAACCAAAGAAAAAAGCAACTGTTCTCGATGAATGCAGGATGGAAACGCGGAAAGACCGAAAACTAGACTAAATCACCTCATGTACACTTCAGTGTGTTATGCAAGAGCATAGAGCCTGACCATGATGTGATAAGGTGTCACGCCCCACCCCCTCCTCGGGCGACCTCACGACAGATCCTCCGATACCCCGGTCATCGTTGAATGGCCAACCAAAATGCGAACGCCCAGGATGCGGAACAACGGTACAGCAGACGCTAACGACGAATAGAATTTGATAAAATGCAGGAGAGAATGCTTAACAGTACCGATATCAAAGGAACTTAGCTGATAGGATATATAAAACGAACAACTGAGATATATATATCATAATACAACAGGAATGCATATACATATAAACACTCACCAAACTGGCTACAACGTTCTCAAAAGCTCAGCACCTCAACCCTGGTTCTCAAGAAGCCCCCAACTGGAAGTTCTTCAGACCAACTAACAGTAATCTCGCCCATGAAAATCTAAGTTCCAGTCCCGCCCTTGCTCCATGCCTCCTCGGACTCGCTCTTCAGTACCAACATTCCATCTCTCAAAGCAGACGCTGGTCGCCCAGACTGGAGGTTCTCAACGAGCATCAATGTAGATCTGCAAAAAGGGAATGAGGGAAATGTGCCGAGAGCGCTCGACATAAATTCAGTCTGTGTTGGCCAACTCCTCCTGGCTCGATCGAAGAGGCAGGTACCGCATCCATGACACATTGCAATCTTCCCGGTCTCCTGATTTCCACATCCAAAACAAATCGAATGCGGAAAGATAACAGTTAGTTCGAGACTCGAGAATTAATATTTCTTATAATCACTTTTTTTCGTAGGAAAGCGGAACGAGTCGGTTTTTCCTACCTTTTGAAGACACTCAAATGTTAAGATTTGTGCACTGCAGGCAAATTTCCAGCGGGAACTTTCGGGGAGACTTGCTTAAAGTTCCGTAGCCTGGTGGACGTTTGGAGGCTGTGCATCAAAGACTGAACTTCTTCCCCTTAAAGTTTGACCTATCATCAAATAATACATGGGGTTTAACATAAGCAGCATGACCATTCAGTATGAACACAACTTTCGGTAAGTATCTTAATTTTCCAATACACGTGCTATTCCCTTCGGACATGCTATCTAGATTTAAAGAGACGATTTATCCGTGCAGGTTGTTGGAGTTAGTGAATACTTCGGGGACTCTTGTTTCTTACATCGGGCATACTCACGTGAGTTTAGGGAAATCGAAGTATGAACCGATCACATGGATCCCTACGCGCGGAATGCAGGGGTTCGGAGGCAACGCCCCCGACATGGGGTCCCGCTACCTAGTCAGCAGGCGGAGGTTCTGCTTCCCGATGAGCGAACGGCTGACCTGCTCGTCGGTGAGCGGGCGGGGGCTCAGGGGCAAAACCCCCCGAAACAACATCGAGTTTATGCTTTTATTTAAGTAGGCCCGTTTGTTGTGGGATGAAGGGTTTCGGATAGATTAGGGTTTTGGCCCATTATTTTTTAAGTCATATATATTGTACTCGTATGAGAAACCATTGTAACGAGCAAAAAATATAGTGAAATCCTTTGCAGGACGTAGCTCTGTTCTGGGGTGAACCTGAGTAATCTCGTGTGTCATTAATTTTCTATCTTCTGTGTGATTACTTGATATTCGGTCTAGGATAAATCCCATCACAAGTAGGGTCCTGGCGCTTCCGTGCAGCGAGAAGAAATTTGCCATCTTCAATTTAAGCTGCAAAAGATAGTGCATCCACAGGGCCATACATCATTTCCTTTTAAGGAGGAAACGACGATAATCCTCGGATACCTTGTATGCATAATACAGACTTCCAACAGATAAAACTTTACAGAAACCCTAGAACCAACTTGAAAGGCTAATGCCATGGTCCAAAACTGACAATGCCCCTGAGTAAGAGAAAAGGATGCTCTGATATTTGAAAAATTAAAGTACTATGGCCAAAAAGAAGAAGAAAGTAGGTTTTCCTGTTCTCACCTTGATCTCTGCTGAGGTAGAGATAATATGTTTGCTTGCTGCGAACGCTTTTAACATAACACTGGACAAGGTAGTCCGTTGGACCAGGCTGCACATTTAGCCGAGCTGAAGATTATGAGTCAATGATAATAGACATGTCCATAGTCATTTTTCTTGATAAAAAAAAACTCTCTAGATGTATGCACAATGTTGAGAAATACATAAAATCAACAAAATTATCAAATATCTCTGAGCACAGGAAATTTGAGTGTATAACTTTTGCCCAATAAATCATTTCAATCTCAACAATGAGACAATTGTGGGCTTTTTACGAAATGGGTTAAAATTTTTTCTTTTTACCAATTTGGGTTTTGCGGCGAGGAAAATACAAAAGTGAGACTTGTTCGGTAATTAGAGAGCCGAACAAGCCTTGTTCGGCGGTCCTAACGCCGAACAAGGAAAAAAATTAAAAAAAAAACAAAAAAAAGCCTTGTTCGGCACTAAGTGCCGAACAAGAAAAGTTGGAGGGGGGAGAGGGGGGTGGGTGAGAATTATAAAAAAGAAAAAAACACCAAAAAAATTTTAAAATTTTTTCATAAATCCCAAAAATTAGAAAATTGACCATTTTAACGGGTCGGTCCTATTTATGATGGTTTTCCCTTTTAGACATTTCGAAATGACGATTTTGCCCCTTACGGGCAAATTGTCTCGAAAAATTTCAAAAGTTTCCAAAAAAAATTCATCATAAATATGATATTGCTATGTGTTGACATCGTTGAATCTATAGGCATTGAAAAATCATATTTAGAAGTTTTAACGAAGCCTAAGGATCTAATTTGGAAGAAAAGTAATTTTTGAAATTTGTCGCAAATTTTAATATTATTTTCCATATTAAGAAAATATCCGAAAATAAGAAATTTCGAAATGTCTAAAAGGGAAAACTATCATAAATAGGACTGACCCATTAAAATGGTCAATTTTCTAATTTTTGGGATTTATAGAAATTTTTTAGAATTTTTTTGGTGTTTTTTTCCTTTTTATAATTCTCACCCCCCCCCCCACCCCACCCCACCCCCCCCCCAACTTTTCTTGTTCGGTTCGGCACTATAAGTGCCGAACAACCCCTTGTTCAGCACTGGTTGTTCGGCACTTATAGTGCCGAACAAGGCTTTTTTGTTTTTTTCTTTTAATTTTTTTCCTTGTTCGGCCTTAGGACCGCCGAACAAGGCTTGTTCGGCTCCCCCATTGCCGAACAAGCCCCACTTTCGTATTTACCTCGCCGCAAAACCCAAATTGGTAAAAAGAAAAAAATTTTAACCCATTTTCGTAAAAAGCCCGACAATTGTCATGGAACGAGGTTTTCGTGGTGCAACCAGTCGATCATATGGCCGAGAAGAACCTCAAGATACCAAGATACTTCACATCTAGGGTTTAGTTAGGAATATTCTCAAGGGCAGTCAATAAAGTAATTGTCCCATACTCTAGAACTTTCCTATTTATGTCGGTAGTTGAATAGATGTAAAGATGTGATCTTAGCCATTAGATCAAGACACGAACAACGGTTGTAATTAAAGGCCCTCTACTATATAAAAAGGTGTCTTCCCATTCAATTATTCATCAAAAAGCAATACAAAGCATTCTTCTCCTAGAAATTCTCTCATCCAAGCGATCCTCAGAAAAGGCTAAGTTTAGGCCCTCCATAAGTCGCCGCAATGAAGGAATTTCATCAGATTATTGACATTCTTAGAGAAGGCGATGTTTGAGAACTGCTACAATAGACCTGCTTCAATGAGATGGGGAATGTTAGCTTGTGGGACGCTTTTCTAATCTCTTTTATAATCTCCCTTCAGCTCCAGCAAACACCGGCACAGCAACCACATTTCCCCTCAGTGGCCACACTTTCCGACTCCTCCATCCTCACCAAAACAACAAGCCCCTCTAGAGCTTTGGAGGCATGCTCGCCCACTGAACTGTTTGTCCTGAACAACCCGACACAAGTGTGATCTCAGCATGCAGCAACCAAACTCCACATGATCGAACCCTTTCTAGAGACGTTCCCCATCTTGTCCTTCACATCCCGAACAATGCTTTTGGACGACGCCATCCATGTCTTGGACATATAATTTTGACATTTCAACTCGCTCCCACTTAGGTAACAAACGCCATTCTCAGTTCCATTTCTTCCACATTCAACCAAAAACCACCCAGGCAACGGGCACCAAAGATCCAAAACGAGAATGCTTGACCTAGTGATGTAACTAACCCAAGCGATAAGCATGCGAATATAGAATTGATAAGGGCAAAGCATCTCTTGTGTCAGAATCAGCAATATGACTTAACAAGAAAATGAGATTTTCGCTCACTCAATCTTTTGCAAATTGCCCCACGGATCAATCCCCAAATTCACCACACGAGAGATATTTTCAAGGTGCTGTCAAGAACTCGCGGCCATTTTCAAGAGACAAATTATGAGAATCGAACTCATGCTTTGTAATGAAAACTACCTTTGAATTATTCTAATCTTGAACTTAGTGAATATTAAGTAAAATATGTGTTGAAATAAGCTACTCATCAGAATATTTTAATCAAATCTTACATTAAGTGAATAATTATGTGTGTATCACATATTAAAATAGGGTATGCTTCAAATTATGATTATTACTCATGTGTGGTACGATATGTTTTTAATTCTTGATTTTACTTTATTAATTGACTAAATTAGGTATTTCAAAGTATACTGCATTAAATAGCTCTCACTGTATTAAATAGTTTCCTATCAAGAGATAAATGTCGAGGGGAATAACTGTTTGGCAATAGTAATTAAAATGATTATTTATCGTCTATTTTCTTTGAATTTACATTAAAAAAACGTTATTTGGGACATAACAAATGAATAATTTGATGCCTATAAGTCCAATGCACGACCAGCGGCAAATATATATGTGAAGTGAAATACTACGTGGGGGGTAAAGTTAAATTAAGCGGACAAAATGGATATATTATGTATTTCGAGATATTTTATCTTTCTAGTTTAAATATAATTGTTATCTTTATATTTGAGATACTTTCCTTTTTGAATTAATATTGAATCCACTACCATTGTAGTAACTTTTTACACATCCACCGTTGGATAACAAACAAATATCTTCTTTTTGAAAATTTGAATTTAATAAAAACATTATAGCAATTTGAGGGTTAAAAGATGAACCAACCAATGAACCAACCACTTTTCATATTGGTCAAAGGCGGACAAAGACCACGAAACTATGTCATGTATCCTGCCATGCATAATATAAATTAATGTAGAAGTAGTTAATATTGCACTAAATTTGTCAACCATGCTAAATGTTTTCATCTTTACTTCGTATCTGCCCATGTATAATATAAATTAGTGTAGAAGTAGTTTATTTTCAATTTTTATTTATGTTTCAAAAATTAATTTCTAATCAAAAAATTCGTTTGGTAATGATTAAAAAAAAATTCTACTTCTAAGACATTATTGCCACAAATTTTTTTATGAAAAATTATTGTCAGCTCCCGAAAAATTTCTACTTCATTTTTAATTTTTTAGTTTCTTTAAAAATATTTTTATTATTAAAAATATATTTACTTCTTAAAATAAAAAAATTATTATTTAATTTTTGCTCTGGCAGCCAGAGATAGTGACTCTTTGACAAGCAATGGTTGACGGAGGCTAGTGGCAACAAGCGACGAGTGGGCGTGTGGCTAGAGCCGTCAATTGGGTCAAAGACCCATATTTGACCCATATTTATATAAAATAGGTCTTATATGGGTCATTAACATTTAAAGGACTTACTAAAAATGGGTCCAAAAGGTTGAGTGAAATTAAATGGGTCAAACTGGGCCACGCATGGAAACCCATTTTTTGACCCATAATTGGACCCATTTTCGACCCATAACTCTCACAAATTACAAATGGACCTAGGGCCTTTCCGTTTGTTTCCACGAAAAAATGTGATGCTTTCGGAAATAATTTTCAGGAAGTCATTTTTCAAGAAAATAATAATATTTTCCGATGTTTGATTAATACTTAAAAATAAACTGGAAAATAATTTTCATCTTTTGTTATGGAATTGATTTTCGGGAACCGTCGCTGCCGCGGCGACCGGCGGCCGTCCGCGGCGACCGGCGGCTGACCGCGGAGACCGGCCGAGGGCGACCTGCGGCTGGCCTCGGAGACCGGCCCAGGCGACTTGTGGCCGGCCGCGATGACTGGCTGAGAGACCTGCGGCCGCCGCAGTCGATACGATCGGTCGCGGCGACCTGCTGCTGGCCGGTGCGACCGGCCGCGGCGACCTCCAGGCGGCCGATGCGACCGGCCGCGGCGACCGCGGGCCGGCCGGTGCGACCGGCCGCGGCGACCGAGGGCCGGCCGTGCGACCGGCCGCGGGAGACCGAGGTCGGCCGGTGCGACCCCGGCCGGCCCGCGGTCGCCGAGGCCGTCGCACCCGGCCGCCCGCGCGTCGCCGGCGGCCGTCTCGACCGGCCGGCCCGCGGTCGCGAGGCCGGGTCGCACCGGCCGACCTCGGTCTCCGCGGCCGGTCGCACCGGCCGGCCCTCGTTCGCCGCGGCCGGTCGCACCGGCCGGCCCGCGGTCGCCGCGGCCGGTCGCATCGGCCGCCTGGAGGTCGCCGCGGCCGGTCGCACCGGCCAGCAGCAGGTCGCCGCGACCGATCGTATCGACCTGCGGCCGCCGCAGGTCTCCTCAGCCAGTCATCGCGGCCGCCACAAGTCCGCCTGGGCCGGTCTCCGAGGCCAGCCGCAGGTCGCCTCGCCGGTCTCCGCGGTCAGCCGCCGTCGCCGCGGACGGCCGCCGGTCGCCGCGGCAGCGAGGTTCCCGAAAATCAATTCCATAACAAACGATGAAAATTATTTCCAGTTTATTTTTAAGTATTAATCAACATCGGAAAATATTATTATTTTCTTGAAAAAAATGACTTCCTGAAAAATTATTTCCGAAAGCATCACATTTTTTCGTGAAACAAACGGAAAGGCCCTAGGTCCATTTGTAATTTGTGAGAGTTATGGGTCGAAAATGGGTCCAATATGGGTCAAAAATGGGTTTTCATGCGTGGCCCAGTTTTGACCCATTTAATTTCACTTCAACCTTTTGGACCCATTTTTAGTAAGTCCTTTAAATGTTAATGACCCATATAAGACCTATTTTATATAAATATGGGTCAAAATATGGGTCGTCTTTGACATATTGCGGCTCTAGCCACCGCCCACTCGTCGCTTGTTGCCACTAGCCTCCGTCGACCATTGCTTGTCAAAGAGTCACTATCTCTGGCTGCCAGAGTAAAAATTAAATAATAATTTTTATTTTAAAAGTAAATAATATTTTTAATAATAAAATTATTTTTAAAGAAACTAAAAAATTAAAAATGAAGTGGAAATTTTTTAGGAGCTGACAATAATTTTTCATAGAAAATTTGTGATAATAATGTTTAAAGTAGAATTTTTTTTAACCATTACCAAACGAATTTTTCTGATTAGAAATTAATTTTTGAAACATAAATAAAAAATGAAAATAAACTACTTCTACACTAATTTATATTATACATGGCCAGATACGAAGTAAAGATGAAAACATTTAGCATGGTTGACAAATTTAGTGCAATATTAACTACTTCCACATTAATTTATATTATGCATGGCAAGATACATGACATAGTTTCGTGGCCTTTGTCCACCTTTGACCAATATGAAAAGTGGTTGGTTGGTGGTTCATTTTTAACCCTCAAATTGCTATAATGTTTTTTATTAAATTCAAATTTTCAAAAGAAGATATTTGTTTGTTATCCAACGGTGGTGTGTAAAAAGTTAACTACAATGGTAGTGGATTCAATATTAATTCAAAAAGGAAAGTATCTCAAATATAAAGATAACAATTATATTTAAACTAGAAAGATAAAATATCTCGAAATACATAATATATCCATTTTGTCCACTTAATTTAACTTTACCCCCCACGTAGTATTTCACTTCACATATATATTTGCCGCTGGTCGTGCATTGGACTTATAGGCATCAAATTATTCATTTGTTATGTCCCAAATAACGTTTTTTTAATGTAAATTCAAAGAAAATAGACGATAAATAATCATTTTAATTACTATTAAACAGTTATTCCCCTCGACATTTATCTCTTGATAAGAAACTATTTAATACAGTGAGAGCTATTTAATGCAGTATACTTTGAAATACCTAATTTAGTCAATTAATAAAGTAAAATCAAGAATTAAAAACATATCGTACCACACATGAGTAATAATCATAATTTGAAGCATACCCTATTTTAATATGTGATACACACATAATTATTCACTTAATGTAAGATTTGATTAAAATATTCTGATGAGTAGCTTATTTCAACACATATTTTACTTAATATTCACTAAGTTCAAGATTAGAATAATTCAAAGGTAGTTTTCATTACAAGACCATGAGTTCGATTCTCATAATGTGTCTCTTGAAAATGGCCGCGAGTTCTTGACAGCACCTTGAAAATATCTCTCGTGTGGTGAATTTGGGGATTGATCCGTGGGGCAATCTGCAAAAGATTGAGTGAGCGAAAATCTCGTTTTCTTGTTAAGTCATATTGCTGATTCTGACACAAGAGATGCTTTGCCCTTATCAATTCTATATTCGCATGCTTATCGCTTGGGTTAGTTACATCACTAGGTCAAGCATTCTCGTTTTGGATCTTTGGTGCCCGTTGCCTGGGTGGTTTTTGGTTGAATGTGGAAGAAATGGAACTGAGAATGGCGTTTGTTACCTAAGTGGGAGCGAGTTGAAATGTCAAAATTATATGTCCAAGACATGGATGGCGTCGTCCAAAAGCATTGTTCGGGATGTGAAGGACAAGATGGGGAACGTCTCTAGGAAGGGTTCGATCATGTGGAGTTTGGTTGCTGCATGCTAAGATCACACTTGTGTCGGGTTGTTCAGGACAAACAGTTCAGTGGGCGAGCATGCCTCCAAAGCTCTAGAGGGGCTTGTTGTTTTGGTGAGGATGGAGGAGTCGGAAAGTGTGGCCACTGAGGGGAAATGTGGTTGCTTGTGCCGGTGTTTGCTGGAGCTGAAGGGAGATTATAAAGGAGATTAGAAAAGCGTCCCACAAGCTAACATTCCCCATCTCATTGAAGCAGGTCTATTATAGCAGTTCTCAAACATCGCCTTCTCTAAGAATGTCAATAATCTGATGAAATTCCTTCATTGCGGCGACTTATGGAGTGCCTAAACTTAGCCTTTTCTGAGGATCGCTTGGATGAGAGAATTTCTAGGAGAAGAATGCTTTGTATTGCTTTTTGATGAATAATTGAATGGGAAGACACCTTTTTATATAGTAGAGGGCCTCTCATTACAACCGTTGTTCGTGTCTTGATCTAATGGCTAAGATCACATCTTTACATCTATTCAACTACGACATAAATAGGAAAGTTCTAGAGTATGGACAATTACTTTATTACTGCCCTTGAGAATATTCCTAACTAAACCCTAGATGTGAAGTATCTTGGTATCTTGAGGTTCTTCTCGGCCATATGATCGACTGGTTGCACCACGAAAACCTCGTTCCATGACAATTGTCGGGCTTTTTACGAAAATGGGTTAAAATTTTTTTCTTTTTACCAATTTGGGTTTTGCGGCGAGGTAAATACGAAAGTGGGGCTTGTTCGGCAATGGGGGAGCCGAACAAGCCTTGTTCGGGCGGTCCTAAGCCGAACAAGGAAAAAAATTAAAAGAAAAAACAAAAAAGCCTTGTTCGGCACTATAAGTGCCGAACAACCAGTGCTGAACAAGGGGTTGTTCGGCACTTATAGTGCCGAACCGAACAAGAAAAGTTGGGGGGTGGGTGGGGGTGGGGTGGGGGGGGGTGAGAATTATAAAAAGGAAAAAAACACCAAAAAAATTCTAAAAATTTCTATAAATCCCAAAAATTAGAAAATTGACCATTTTAATGGGTCAGTCCTATTTATGATAGTTTTCCCTTTTAGACATTTCGAAATTTCTTATTTTCGGATATTTTCTTAATATGGAAAATAATATTAAAATTTGCGACAAATTTCAAAAATTACTTTTCTTCCAAATTAGATCCTTAGGCTTCGTTAAAACTTCTAAATATGATTTTTCAATGCCTATAGATTCAACGATGTCAACACATAGCAATATCATATTTATGATGAATTTTTTTTGGAAACTTTTGAAATTTTTCGAGACAATTTGCCCGTAAGGGGCAAAATCGTCATTTCGAAATGTCTAAAAGGGAAAACCATCATAAATAGGACCGACCCGTTAAAATGGTCAATTTTCTAATTTTTGGGATTTATGAAAAAATTTTAAAATTTTTTTGGTGTTTTTTTCTTTTTTATAATTCTCACCCACCCCCCTCTCCCCCTCCAACTTTTCTTGTTCGGCACTTAGTGCCGAACAAGGCTTTTTTGTTTTTTTTTTAATTTTTTTCCTTGTTCGGCGTTAGGACCGCCGAACAAGGCTTGTTCGGCTCTCTAATTACCGAACAAGTCTCACTTTTGTATTTTCCTCGCCGCAAAACCCAATTGGTAAAAAGAAAAAATTTTAACCCATTTCGTAAAAAGCCCACAATTGTCTCATTGTTGAGATTGAAATGATTTATTGGGCAAAAGTTATACACTCAAATTTCCTGTGCTCAGAGATATTTGATAATTTTGTTGATTTTATGTATTTCTCAACATTGTGCATACATCTAGAGAGTTTTTTTTTATCAAGAAAAATGACTATGGACATGTCTATTATCATTGACTCATAATCTTCAGCTCGGCTAAATGTGCAGCCTGGTCCAACGGACTACCTTGTCCAGTGTTATGTTAAAAGCGTTCGCAGCAAGCAAACATATTATCTCTACCTCAGCAGAGATCAAGGTGAGAACAGGAAAACCTACTTTCTTCTTCTTTTTGGCCATAGTACTTTAATTTTTCAAATATCAGAGCATCCTTTTGTCTCTTACTCAGGGGCATTGTCAGTTTTGGACCATGGCATTAGCCTTTCAAGTTGGTTCTAGGTTTCTGTAAAGTTTTATCTGTTGGAAGTCTGTATTATGCATACAAGGTATCCGAGGATTATCGTCGTTTCCTCCTTAAAAGGAAATGATGTATGGCCCTGTGGATGCACTATCTTTTGCAGCTTAAATGAAGATGGCAAATTTCTTCTCGCTGCACGGAAGCGCCAGGACCCTACTTGTGATGGGATTTATCCTAGACCGAATATCAAGTAATCACACAGAAGATAGAAAATTAATGACACACGAGATTACTCAGGTTCACCCCAGAACAGAGCTACGTCCTGCAAAGGATTTCACTATATTTTTTGCTCGTTACAATGGTTTCTCATACGAGTACAATATATATGACTTAAAAAATAATGGGCCAAAACCCTAATCTATCCGAAACCCTTCATCCCACAACAAACGGGCCTACTTAAATAAAAGCATAAACTCGATGTTGTTTCGGGGGTTTTTGCCCCTGAGCCCCCGCCCGCTCACCGACGAGCAGGTCAGCCGTTCGCTCATCGGGAAGCAGAACCTCCGCCTGCTGACTAGGTAGCGGGACCCCATGTCGGGGGCGTTGCCTCCGAACCCCTGCATTCCGCGCGTAGGGATCCCATGTGATCGGTTCATACTTCGATTTCCCTAAACTCACGTGAGTATGCCCGATGTAAAGAAACAAGAGTCCCCGAAGTATTCACTAACTCCAACAACCTGCACGGATTAAATCGTCTCTTTAATCTAGATAGCATGTCCGAAGGGAATAGCACGTGTATTGGAAAATTAAGATACTTACCGAAAGTTGTGTTCATACTGAATGGTCATGCTGCTTATGTTAAACCCCATGTATTATTTGATGATAGGTCAAACTTTAAGGGGAAGAAGTTCAGTCTTTGATGCACAGCCTCCAAACGTCCACCAGGCTACGGAACTTTAAGCAAGTCTCCCCGAAAGTTCCCGCTGGAAATTTGCCTGCAGTGCACAAATCTTAACATTTGAGTGTCTTCAAAAGGTAGGAAAAACCGACTCGTTCCGCTTTCCTACGAAAAAAAGTGATTATAAGAAATATTAATTCTCGAGTCTCGAACTAACTGTTATCTTTCCGCATTCGATTTGTTTTGGATGTGGAAATCAGGAGACCGGGAAGATTGCAATGTGTCATGGATGCGGTACCTGCCTCTTCGATCGAGCCAGGAGGAGTTGGCCCAACACAGACTGAATTTATGTCGAGCGCTCTCGCACATTTCCCTCATTCCCTTTTTGCAGATCTACATTGATGCTCGTTGAGAACCTCCAGTCTGGGCGACCAGCGTCTGCTTTGAGAGATGGAATGTTGGTACTGAAGAGCGAGTTCCCGAGGTGGCATGAGCAAGGGCGGTACTAGAACTTAGATTTTCATGGGCGGATTACTGTTACTTCACTGAAGAACTTCCAGTTGGCGGCTTCTCCAGAACAAGGGGTCGCCGGTCCAGAGCATGAGAACGTTGTCCTCCAGTTTGGAAGAGTGGGGAAGGATGCATTCACGATGGATTATGAATATCCTATCTCAGCTTTCCGATCGTTTGCCATACCTCTCAGCCGTTTCCATGCATATCGGTAATGTTAAGCAATTCCTCTCCTACTTTTTATCAAATTCTCTTCGAATGCTATAAACTGATGGTTGTATCAATATTCATCATCATGTAGATATCACATCGTTATTGTTCTTTATGCTTTCTGGGGTATTATCTTGTTTGGAATGTTACATGTGGGGCGCCTTATCACATCATGGTCAGGCTCTATGCTCTTGCATAACACACTGAAGTGTACATGAGGTGATTTAGTCTAGTTTTCGGTCTTTCCGCGTTTCCATCCTGCATTCATCGAGAACAGTTGCTTTTTTCTTTGGTTAATAGCTACTAGCTTTATATGTGTCGATAAATAAGGCTTACAGGCAAAACCGAATGGTATATACGGTGACTGTTTGCTATCTACAGTGCTGTTGCTTAAGCTTTTGGGTTCATTGAACTGACTGTAATATCTATTTTTTCCTTCCTTGGAGGTAGTTTAAGGATTCTCACACTTTGTCTTAGTTTCCTAAGACTACACAAGCTATTGGGCGACTGGGGTAGATGGTTGTTAGTAACTCTAGTATCTCAAAGAAGAAGAAGAAGAAAGTGCAGACTGCAGCTTACCCAGTATTAAAGATAATAATAGGTGGAAGTGATATATAAAGAAAAGCTCCTCATTGTAGGCCAAGATACGTGAGCTTTTTTCCTTCTGTGGTGAACAGAAGAACATCTCCAGTACTAAGATTCGTTGATCCATCCATCCGGAAACGTTCATAAAAATAAAAAGAAAAATTGCGTGCAGGATCCTTCTTTGACCATCCATCCATTTATTCTGGATCTTATGATGAAAAACTCACAATTGTAAGGGCAGTATAATGGACTTGTTAATCCAATTATATTTTTCTCCCGAAGATTTCCAAGGAGCTGTTGGGTTAATCCTACATCGGTTGTGGAAGGGATTAGTGATTGATTGTCACGGCCCTGACGTGTGAGGGGAGAGGATTGTTGTGGCTCGTCGGCCAGACATAAGCTAGGACCCAAATAATCATATGGAAGAGATACGAGTTGTTGCTATTGATACAACTTACTAGGTCTTAAATGGATCACTTAACAATTTAATGGGTCTTAAATGGGCGTAAGTGGGTTAGTTTATAATTGGGTCCAGACTTTTGTGGAAAAGGGTTATAAATAGTAAATTCCTCTCTAGACCTGAAAAAATTTTCCATCGTTTTTGGTAAAGAAAGAAATTT
>JAGVVM010003809.1:0-18796 GCA_019149425.1 Psidium friedrichsthalianum
CTTTTCTGATTTACTTTTACACTAGGCTGACGTCGCGCAAGATGTTTACTATAATTTGGGCGCACCTCAAACCTCTCGTTACATCCTTGCAATTATAAAGAAAAAGAGTATATATATTTTTTTTTTGGAGAGAAGGCTATTCATAGCAGCCAGCCCAACTGGCTATAAAAGGAAAATATGCGGCTTAAATCAGTAAAAAGCCCTATGTGGTCCAGGGAGAGGTCGGCGGCCCGCCTTGTGGACCGGGCGCCAGGTGGGGGGGGGGGGGGGGGGGGGGGGGGGGCGGCTGAGCTGCCCCCAGGACCCTGCGCCCGCTCAGCGTAGGAGCGGACGCACGTGGCTTCCCTGTCATAAAATTTTTTTTTTATAAAAGAAAAAATTGTAGGCGAATATAACCATACTCGCCTAATATATCCAAGGTATCATAAGAAAACCTGGCTTTATTATAGGATAATCAGAAGGCAGCAAATCGGATATGTATTAATCAAATGATATAAATAAATCGATATCCATAAATATCTCCATAAGATATTTAGAAATATGGGCCTAACTTAGTTATTTCGATTCACGTTTGTGCCCTTATTTCCTGGACAACAACTTTGAGAACCTTACATGACCCATTCTCAAAAAATTTATAACAGTACCAAAAGGCAAATGGGCAAGTAAACATAGGCTGCATTCCCATCCGCTCTTTCTCTATTCCCGCTGACAAAAACAGGTTTAATGATTCATAGTTCAGATAACAAACTTCCGAGAGGGCAGATTCATCCACAAGTCTGACGTAATGAAATGTAAATGAAATCCCAGTTTGCTGTTTTCTGATAGATATTTGTGAATAAACATTTGAACAAAGGCATGTCATTTTAAGCTCTTCACTTGAATTATGGATGCTTGAGCATGCAAAGTGCTGGTTTGTCTTTCTCAACTAATCAAGGCAATCCTCCCCTCAAGCAGATTTGCCTGTTTATGAGTCTCTTCATCAATAAATGCATCACTCTTGTTCTCACTGTTTGACTTCAAGGTTTTTCCCTTTCATGTTCGCTTTCTATCGACAAAATATCAAATATTAGCAGATATAAGGAGCTCGGTTTTCTCTTAAGTTGTAAGATTTGCTTTAAAGGAATAACCTTGTGACCCCCGAGCTGCTACAGAAGTTCATGTAGGTTGTCGTATGATTCCTCCAGAAAACGTTTAACATCGGTTTCTGGATTTGCCTTTTCAACCCTACTATTGTCAACGCTTCTGCTAGTTTCAGATTGAACATCTGGAAACTTCTGTGGCACTAGAGATCTTAAATAAACTTGGATGGAGGAACTCTTCTTTCTCACTGAAGATACATTTCTCTTCAATAAACCTTTTGCTGCAGTAGCAGGATCTTGCTCCTGAATTGGCAGCCAAATGAAATCCCATACTAAGGGTTTAAAAATTTAACCAATTCACATTTTATTTAGGATTTTGATAACACCTGCCCAGAATTACTCCCTGATGTCTCCTTAACATGAAAGCCTCCATTATAAACTCGACTACCTCAACAGTTGAGCGAAACATCCTTCTTGGACTGTCCATGATGATAGAACTGCAAAGACCGTGATTTCGTTAGCTTCCTTAGCAGCGGAGAAATCCCTGAAAGTCATGTGCAAAGCTGTTACTCATCAAAGGGCGTCAAAAACTATCTTGACCAAAAGGGGTAAAAAAGTTTGAGTACACTAAATGATACAAATAGGCGATAAAGCAGAACAAAGATTGTTTCAATCCTTTCAGCTAACATCATTACTAGGTAATGCCGTTCATCTTCTTGCAATGTCTTAAAGAACCAAATCATTCGATTTACATTATTTCTTTTGAAACTCTGATATTATAAAGGAAAGCAGAAGCAATAATTTTTTAATACACAATTACCAAATCTATTTTCCATTTGCACGTCGTCTGCATTCAATATGCCACCCTCGAAGCCTCTGTTCAACGAAGATTGATGTTTGATTTTCTGGCAACCAATATTCATAGTGGCATCAAAAATGAACGTATTCTACAGATTTCTAGAAATATAAATTGAGATCCGGACATGAAATTCGATGTAGAAAATAAAGAAGAAATTCTAGAAGCACCTTGTTTGAGTCTCTGCCAATTTGACAATCGGGGGGTAGTATGAAGATACAGTCTCTTCCCCAACTAGTGTGCTTTTAGCCCTGGTTTTGGCCTCGGCCGAAGAAGATGGATTGACCGTGCCTAGATTTCATCGTTTGTCATTAATCCACCAATTGCACTTCAACTCAAAAAATGTTGTTTAGATCTTCACAATGCACACGTGAACAGTGTACAAAAAAATCGAAGTACTATTACCTCGATGTTTGGGGCCATTTATCGCACCAGAATTTTCAGGTAAACATATATATCGGATCTGGGTCGAGCACCTCATCTGAACTTTTTCTCAATTTTGAAGGCAACTTCCTACAATCACAAATCATCAGTAGTATATCTTATATATCAAGAATGACTATCTACGACTTATAGTCAAAGTCAAAGATTCGGGAACACATTCACGGTACTTAGCTATTTATACATAAGTCTCTAGTTAGAACCTTTTTAGAAATAAAATATTTAGTTGCGAACTTCATAAATACATCCAAGGCCTTAATCAAATATAAATACATCCAAGTTTATAAATATACTTCAAGAATCGGAGATGAGTCATGTGCTCGCATGTTTACTATGTCAATCTTGTTTGTGAAGACATCCGCATTAAAACTCAGTATCAAACCCCATAAAAAAAAAAATGTGAATTTGAAAAGGCCATAGTATCAAACCCCATAAATAAAATTGTGCATTTGAAAAGGCCATCAATTGTGTAATACTAAAATTCCATCTATGTCATATGTCTATCTCATGAAAAAATAAACCTTAAACATGATATTTGTATCGAAAGAAAATTATTGAAAATTAGCTTACATTGAGTATTGCTAAGTGATGTACACAGGATCACGTTTGTTCCTTGATTAGGAACGTCTGGCTTTGTTGAAACACATGCTTCCATTTAATCCTAATTGGCCGCAATGAGTTGTCTGTTAGCTAGAAGTGACCGGTTTGACCTACAGGATGAAAAGAGACAGAGAAAGTACAAAACATGAGTGAAGAAATATCAAAACATACACTTCATATCATCATTAAATGCCCCAGTGACTTGAACGGCAAAACTCATGCTGCAAAATGATCTTCACTATATTCATTAAAGTTTCACAAAAAAAAAAACCTATATTCATTAAATCACCCTGATATAATTCTTACAATTGAGCATTATCATGTAATGTACTTATGCATTTTGATATTTTTCTATATGATGGACTAAATTTCTGTACACTGGAAGAATATCTACTGATGGTCACGGGTTGCTGGCTTCAATGTATAACGTTACGGAACTCATTTCCTTTAATTGGTATTGTTCCTTATACTAAACACAACGCTTACTATACTAGTGAACAATGAACTCTAGTAACACAATTAAAGGAAGTGAGATCGGTATTTATTACTAATGTTTACCATAATGGAAGTAAGGTCTAATTAATTATAAAAGCTAATAAAGTTCACATTCAAACCAGCAACCCTAGAACATTGTGATCTATTTTTTCGTGTGGATTAGCAAGAGTACTTATTGGCAATTTCAATGTGTCATCCGCAAATCATACTGTTGTATACATACCTTTCATAATTGTGCATACTCACAAATCAAATATGGATGCACAAAAGATATATTTGATATATAGATACACATAAATGTACATGTTTTGTTCTTTGAACAAAAGATTTAAGAGAATTTTAAAAACATTTTATGCAATAGCAAAATAGAAAAAGTTGTCCCAAAAAGTCCTAAACCCATAGGCCAATTCATCCAACCTTTCAATTTTGTCCAATTTTGTCAATTTGTCCTAAACCTTTGACGACATGCCAATGTAATCCTTCCGGCCAATTTTAGCAAAAAATTGCTGATGTAAATATTGCCTCTATGGGGCTTGATGGGCAGCCAGTGTTGTCGTGGACGGTTCTTGCAATTTTACTTAGTATATAAATAAATAAAGCATTTTTGCAAAAAATTTCTGAAGTTTTCTCTCTCCTTTTTTCCTTTTCCTTTTTCTTTTCTTCCCTTTCTTCCCTTTTCCTTTTAGCAAAAGGAAAGAAAAAGAAAAAGGCAAAGGCAAAGGAAAAAAATATAGAAAATTCATAAAATTTGCAGCAATTTCCAAGCAAAATTGGCTAGAAAGATACATTGACAAATCGTCAAAAGGTTTAGGATAAACTTGACGAAATTAAAACGTTTAAAACTGAATTAGCCGTTGTATAATTGGTTTTGGAATTTTTGGAGAATTATCCCTAAAAAAATTCAACCACCAATTTTTGCCGTGGTATAAGTATTTAGATTGAATGCACTCAGAAAAATTTGATTTCTAACCCTATAGATGTTACGATCTATGTAAAGCTTGCAGAATCATCACAAATCTAGACGATGGATCATTTGTTGTAAACCAAATCTTAACTCTACCATAAACCAAACGACATAGCTAGAGAGCATTGGAACTATTTTTTTCTTATCTATCATCAATCTTCAATTTTGGTATTCCTTTTGTTTTTTACAAAAAAAAAAATCCATTTTTTTTGTATTTGAAACATGAATAAATGACCATAACCTAGTACAAAGGTCGATCCAGACATACCTCATTCAATTTGGACTGATCTGCACTTGTCTTTGGGGATGATACCCTAGATAATCCTACTTGGAATTGCTCTTGGGGTGATGTTGATGGGTTGGCATCTTAGGGTTGGCCATTTGAAAGAGAGATGATAGTAGATGAAGAGAAGAAGAAGATAGTGAATACTTCAAAGGACGCAGTTATATAGAGCTGAACAATTTTCCCAAGTTATTAGGTTGCACTGATACATGTACATCATTGGGAAACTAATATGATTTAATTACCTAAGCTGGTGGTCAAAAAGAGCTAAGAACCCTTCCATATACGCATAAAAGCTAAATTGAATCTAACCCTACTAAAATATAACCTTTTTTCCATAAATCCAAAGCCATATATAATCATTAAGTGCACTAACCTGCCTTATGTATATTGCTTAATACAAAAGAAATATCAAATGAGTTGGGGCATCATTAGGTTAACAATTAATTTTATGTCAAATGCGTTGATATGTGATTAGATTACTATAAGCAAAATTACATTTAAGAGATTGCCAAGTTTTTACGGATGTATCTGGTCAATGTAAAGAGGTTTCAGGATATGCTTGATCCTTATCTCTTATGCATATCCAATTTGAACTAAAGTATTAACTACCAGATTTTGCATATTCGACTTCCATAAATGGCTTTTTCCTTCTATGTAACCAAGACATATTATGATAAAATGCAAATGAATTCCATTTTCAGTGAAAGGAAAGGAAGAAACCCTTACTTCTGCAAGCTCGGAATAAAATTTTATTTTAGGCTCATAAGAGCAAAGGAGATCACACTCTCCGCTAGTACGTATGCTGTTAATATTAGGATTATTGTCCAAAAGTCATAGTCTATTGTACGGCTGCCAATATATTTCTCAATATAGATTATGTCACAAAAAAACAAATGGAAAGAAACAATAGGCTTTATACTTTCTCTATTCCCGGCTGACAAATAAATTAAGATTCATTGTTCAAAAAGTTCCGAGACCAGATATCATCCAACAAGTCTGATGGAATGAAATGTAAATAAACGCAGTTATTTTTGCACTAATTAAAAAGAACCAAATCAGATATCTGTGAAGAAACATTTGAGCTAATGCATGTCATTTTAGGCTCTGCTCTTGAATTATGGATGCTTGAGCTAGTGCAAAGTGCTGGTTGTCTTTCTCAACTAATCAAAGCAATCCTCCCCTCAAGCAGACTTGCCCGTTGTATGAGTCTCTTCATCAATAAATGCATCACTCTTGTTCTCACTGTTTGACTTCAAGGATTCTCCCTTTTCTTGTTCGCTTTCTATCGACAAATAGTCAAATAATTAGCAGATATAAGGAGCTCATTTTCTCTTAAGATGTAAGATTTACTTCAAAGGAATAACCTTGTGCCCCGATCGCTACAGTAGTTCATGAGGTTGTCGTATGATTCTCCAGAAATGTTTTACTGGATTTGCCTTTTCAACACTAGTATTGTCAACACTTCTGCTAGATTCAGATGGAGCATTCAGAAACTTCTCTGCACTAAAGATCTTGAATGACTGGATGGAGCAATTTCTTCTTTCTCACTGGAAGATATATTTCTCTTCAGTAAACCTTTTGCTGCAGTAGCAGGACCTTGCTCCTGAATTGGAGCCCAAATGAAATCACATACTAAGTATAAGGATAAGAATTACCAATTCACATTTTACTTGTTTAGGAGGATTTTGAATCTTTTGATAACTCACATGTCAGAGTAATTCCCCGATGTCTCCTTGGCAATGAAAGTCTCCATTATAAACTCGAAAACCTTGACAATCGAGCGAAACATCCTTCTTGACTGTCCATGACCATAGAACTGCAAAAGTAATAGATTCGGTTAGCTTCATTAGCATCGGATAAATTCCTAAAATTCAGGTGCAAAGCTATACTCATCAAAGGGTGTAAAATTACGATTTCTTTAATCTTTCACCTGACATGATTACTACATAATTCATTTCGTCTCCTTGCAATGTCATAAATATCCCAAATCCCTTGAATTTGCTTACGTTTTTTCGAAACCTTTGTTATTATCAAGGAAAGCAGAAAGCTTCAAAACTACACACAATTACCAAATCTATTTTCTATTTGCACGTCGTCTGCATTCATATGCCACCCTCGAAGCCTCTCTACAAACAAAGATTGATGTTGGATATTCTGCAACCAATAGTTAATAGTGGCATCACAAAAATGAGTTAACTCTAAAAATTCCTAGATATATAATTTGATGATATAATATAATTAAAAGCATGTGAAGAATCTCTAGAAGCCCCCTTGTTCGAGTCTGTGCCAATTTGACAATCCGGAGTAGTGCGAAAGAAACAGTCTCTTCCCCAACTAGTGTGCTTTTGGCCCTGGTTTTGGCATCAGCCGAAGAAGATGATTTGACTGTGCCTAGGATTTCATTTGTTCTTTATCAATCAATATACACTTCAATTCAAATGTCGTTCAGATCTTCACAATGCATATTTGAACAATGTAAACGCATCATCGAAATAATATTACCTTGTGTTCGAGGCATTTATCCCACCATGATTTTCAAGTAAACAATACGATACTGGATCCTGGTCGAGTATGTCATCGCAACTTTTTCTAAATGTGAAGCAACTTCCTATAATCACAGACCATCCAATAGCGTACCTTATTATTCAAGAATGGAACATTTATGGCTTATAGTCAAAGTCAAAGAATTGGAAACTTATGTACTCTATTTATACCTAAATCCTGTAGTTGTAACTATTTACTAATAAATCTAGTTGCGCACTTCATAGAAATTCAAGTTTATCAAATACCACTTCAAGAATCAAGTGAAGGAATCATGTTCATCTCATGTTATACTATGTCATTTTCATGAAGATATCTGCATTCAAAACAAAGTATCGAACGTCATAAAAAAAAATGTGAATTGAAACGGACATATTCTATATAGCAAAACGCATTTATGCCATGGTCAATCTCGCAAAAAGAATAAACCTTACAAGATATTTGTGTCCAAATAAAATATTATAAAAGTAACTTCCATTGACTATTGCTCTGAGTGATGTACACACCCGATCGCGTGTCCTTGATTAGGGACATTTGGCTTCTTTTGAACCACATGCTTCATTCGAACCTATTAAACCACAAGAGTTGTCCATAGTAGAGAGTGACCGATTGACCTACAAGGATGAAAGACACAGGAAAAGTACCAAGACATAAGTGAAAAAATTATCAAAGCATGTACAATTATATCCATCATTGAATGCTGCCCAACGATTCAAAACGGGACAAAATATATGCTTTAAAGTAGGATATTCAACTATATTTATGAAATTACCCTAATATAGGATTCTTATTATTTGAGAATTATCATGTAAATGTACTCATGCATTTAGATACTTTTATAAATGATGGACTAAATTTCTATGCACAGGAAAAATATATACTAATCTTCTAGGGTTGCTGGTTTGAATTGATACATTGTTAATACGGAACTCATTGCCTTTAATTGTTATTGCTCCTCATACTGAACATTATTCTTACTAGAGAACAATGAACACGAGTAACACTAGTAAAGGAAATGAGATCGGTATATATTAATGATGTTTACCATAACAGAATTAACGGTCTAGTAAATTACAAAAGCTTATAAAGGTTATTTCAAACAACTGTCGCTAGTATTATTTTGTTCTTTGTCAATAAAGGTTCTAAGCGTACTATATACATTTTATACAATAACAAAGTTGGGAAAATTGTTTAAAAAGTCATAAACCCGGAGGCCTATTCAATCATGAACCTTTCGATTTTTTCAATTTAATCCTAAGAATTTTGACGATATACCAATGTAATCATTTCAACCAATTTTTTCCAGAATTCATTGATGTGGACAATGTTGTCCTGCGTGGCTTGGTCAACAGCCGTTACTAATGTGGATAATTCTTGCAATTTTTTAAAAGAAATTCTGAATCTTTCTCTTTTTTTTTCCTTTTACCTTTCTTTTCTTTTCTTTTCTTTTCTTTTTCTTTTTCTTTTTTTCCTTCACTGATCGGGGGCCCAACGACGACAAGCAATCCTTCCTTACATCCAAGCAAGGACCGCGATGCCGGTACTTGAGGTTGGCAACCATGCTAGTTAGAAATCCTTTGAAGGAAAACAAGAAAAGAAAAAGGGAAATGAAAAAATCAGAAAAAAAAAAGAGCAGATTTTAATTAAAATTTGCAAAAATCGCTCATGTCAGTAATTTCCAGCCAAAATTCGCCAAAAGAAGGCAAATCGTCAAGAGGTTTAAGATTAAATTGGCGAAATTTAAATGTTTAGGCCTAAACTAAACGTCACACAGTAGGTTTAAGAATATCTAGACAATCACCCTAATAAAATTATAGATTTGCATGCACTTAGAAAAGAGAATTAGATTCCAACCTGATAGATGTTAGAATCTACGTAAAGTTTGTAGAATCAAGTCATAGATCTTAACTCTATCATGAACCAAACGAGATAGCTAGAGAGCGTTGGAATATTTTTTTTTTCTCATCTATCATCAGTCAATATTTTTTGTTTCGTTATAATAGTCAGTTTCTTTGTATTTGAAACACGAATACACGGCCAATAACCTAGTATAGAGGTCGATTGAGACATGCCTCATTCATTTTGGATTGATCTGCACTTGTCTTTGGAGATGATACCCCAGACAATCCATCTTGGAATTTCTCTTGGGGTGATATAGGTGAGCTTGGCCTCTTAGGGTTTTCCATTTGAAAGAGAGAAGACAATAGATTTTTTTTTTGGTCGAATAGAAGACAATAGATGAATACAAGAAAAGGGTCACTATTTCAAATAATGCAGTTAAAGAGAGCTAAACAATGTTTGCCAATTTATTATGTTGCACCGATACATGTACATTATCGCAAGTTTCATGTAATTTAATTGCCTAAGTTGGTAGTCAAAAAGAACTAACTAGCCTCCGTATACGCATAAAAACTAAAATGAATCTAACCCTACTAAAATATAACCTTTTCCATAAATGTGAAGCCACAAATAATCATTAAGTACACTAACCTACCTTATGTACATTGTTTATTACAGAGGAAACTTCAAATGAATTGAGGTAAGTGAAACTTGGAAAAACGTATAAATCCACTTTCGTCGCTCTTAATTTATATACGCACCATACAATTATCGAAATTATTTAGGCACTTTCACAGGAGAGATAGAGAAAAAGGATTCCTATTCAATTTTATGAATGTAAACTAGCACCAAATCTGCCCCCCCCCCCCCAAAAAAAAAAAACAACTAGCACCAATATCATTTAGGTTAAAAAGTAACTTACATGTCAAATGTGTTGATATGTGATTAGAAATACTATAGACAGAATAACATTTAAGAGATTGCCATATTTTATGGAAGTACCTGGTCAACATAAAGAGGTTTCAGGACATGCATCGGTCCTTATCTCTTATGCATATCCAACTAAAACATTAAATGCTCTTAATATGAAAGTATTTAATGCCAGATTTTGCATATTTTGATTTCATGAATGGCTTTGGGCTTTTATAGGCATCATTAAACCATAATCCGATCACATTAGCTACAATGAAAGATGAATTTAGCCTAATCATTTCAAAAATGTAGCCACAACATCTTACGACAAAGAATAACAGAGACAGAGAAGTACAAAACGCAAGTACAGAAATTATCAAAGCATAGGACAATCATATTCGTCATTAAATGCTGCCCCGCGATTGAAGATGGGACAAAATATATGGTGTAAAATAGGATCTTCAACTATATTCATTAAATTACCATGATATAGGATTCTTACTATTTGAGCATTATCATGTATTTGTACTTATGCATTTAGGTACTATTCTATAGGATTGAATAAATTTATATACAATGGAGGAATAGATACCAATGTTCTAAGGTTGCTGGTTTGAATCTGTACTTTATTAATTTATACGGAACTCATTTCCTTTAATTAAAGGAAATGAGATCAGTACATATTTGCAATGTTTACTACAACAGAATTAATGGTTTAATTAATTGACAACCAAAGCTTATAATGGTTTGGCATTTCAAATAACTGCCGTTATTGGAATTGTCCATCGAATAACTAATAACAGACAACGACTCATACATCGAATTATGCAAAGGGTAATACATTCAAACCAGCAACCCTAAAACATTACTATCTATTCTTCCGGTGTATATTAGCAAAATGTACCTATTGGCTATTTCAATTCTGTCATCAGCAAATTTGTGTTATTGTATGCACATTCTATGATTCTGCATACTCATAACACAAATATGCACGCAAATATCCGAAATGTTGTAAACCCAGCTATCAATTCAGTTCTAAACCTTTTCATTTTGCTAATTTAGTCCTCAACTTTTTTTACAATACACTAATGTAACCCTTCTGGCCAAATTTAGCCAAAAAATGCTGACTTGGACTACACCATCCTACATGGCTCGATCAATAACCTTGATTTTTCAATTTAAAAGAATTCTTAATTTTTCTCTTGTTTTTATTTCTTTTCATTTCTTTTTCTTTTTTCTTCATTAGCTAGCCGAGGCCCAAGCGAAAGCTGATGATCCTCACCCAAATCCAATCAATGACTGTGACACCCTCGCCAGTGGACAACATCCCATCTCGACATTAATTCGATGAAGGAAAAAAATTGAAATTTAAAAAATAAAAATTGCAAAAATCCTCAACATCAACAATTTTCAACCAAATAGGACAGAAAGGCTATATTGGCAAATTATTATAAGGTTTAAGACTAAATTGAAAAAATTAAAAATTTTAAGACTGAACTGGCGGTCGTACAATAGGTTTAGGACCTTTTGGAAAATTATCCCTAATAAATTTAATAGGCAATTATTCGTCCATTTAATTATTTAGATTTGCATGCATTTAGAAAAGAGATTTAGATTCTAACCTAATAGATGTTACAATCCATGTAAAATTTGTACAATGCACAATTCTAGATGATGGATTGTATTGTTTGTAGTAAATAAAATCTTAACTCTGTCATTAACCAAAAAAAGATAGCTATAAAGCATTGGAATATCCTTTTCTTATATTCACCAATCATCAATTTTGTTTTTCTTTTTGGTAAAAACCATTTCTTTTTATTTGAAACACAAATACATGGCTAATAACTTAGTACAAAGGTGGATCGAGACATACCTCATTCATTATGGATTGATCTGCACTTGTCTTTGGAGATGATACCCCAGATAATCCATCTTGGAATTGCTCTTGGGGTGATGTAGGTGGGCTTGGCATCTTAGGGTTTGCCATTTGAAAGCAAGAAGATAGTAGATGAAGAGAAGAAAATGGTCAATATTTCAAAGAACGCAGTCAAATAGAGCCAAAAATGTTTTCCTATTTATAATGCTTCACCGATACATGTACATCATTGCAAGTTTCATGTGATTTAATTACCAGGGGTGTCACGCCCCGAACCTCCACGAGCGCGCGACATCTGCACGACGATCGAAGGTCGATAATAAACGCGCGACATCCCAGGAACCTGTCGCCGACCTAACGATCCAAATAGCGGAAGCAATACAATATCCCTGACCACAATTGAGCAAGGGAAAAGCACGACCAACAACACTCGCCCTCTTCTTATTGGCATCATTCAAGACCATAATGTCTATCTCATTTCACCAAACAGAGTTTCCATTATCACTTAGGACGTAACACATCTCAGCCCCTTTCTTGATGCCAAATTCACATGCCATGCCTGGGATTATGTTGATTACGGTCTTTCAAACAAAACATATTTCATACCCCAGCACGACACAGTCGAATCGCTGGCCGGCTAGCTCGTGTGGGTTTCATCACAAATCAAGGCAACCCTGATCACATAACAGGAACCCTCTCCGATCACAACGGAGGCGCAAAACAAACGCTCGACTTTCATCAACATCCACAAGGCATTCAGGCATTCCTCAATCAAGGCATCTCAATCTACTTTGACTTTCATCCATCATTCCGATTCCTCATGTGTAATGCTATGCATTTTTTTTTTAAAACATATATTTTTTTTTCGAAAATCAACTTTAATGCAATGTATCTTTCAAAATAAGTCAGACTTCGCACAACGCCTAGACCCACTTTTCAATGCGTGACTTGGTTCATTCCTGCCCCCGTCGCCATCTTAGAAGCCTGCCAGGAGCCGCACCTTGTCCGAGCTCTCTCTAGCTCCGGCGATCACTCCCCGCCCTCGTCAGACCGGGTCGTTACAGGCCCACCAGCTTTCGCCTGGTTCGTCCCCAAGTCAGGCACCTACTAAGAAGATCCCGTTCAACACGTCCCATACCATGTCTCACTACGGTTTGTAGGCATCCCGTACAGCTTGTCCCATACCAAGCGACGGTTTATCAAGTCCAACAAAACAATGTCATGAACTATGCATGTGCATTTCTCAAACTTCAAATTTTGATGCAATCAACACTTGCAATGCATGATTGCCCTCACTGTTTCTCACATACTACTCACTTCACATTAAGCCCTATCTTAGGCTTAACATTATCGATCACTATACTGCCCCATCAAGCACAAAGATCATCCAGCCTATACATTGATCGATAAAGTTCTCGTCCAACAAGCGGCCACAAGGCAACTATAGCTAGTACACAACAATCAGGGCTTAGGTTCTCACCTCAAGTCCAGTCCCACCTTCAACTTAGCAAAATCACTGCAAATCACTCAGCATCAAACGATTCAAGTTTAGCACTCAGAGGCATACTCATGCGGCAAACAAGACTTGCTCAAAACTATAGACACATAGGGTCTTTCGACTAGACGATCCCATAGATCAACACCCTTATCGCTCCAAACCTCGAATACACTCCTGGTCAAGCTATCCTTGCTCTAAATCGTCACTCCTTATCACTCCACTGACCCGCTCTGATACCAAAACAGGGGTGTCACGCCCCGAACCTCCACGAGCGCGCGACATCTGCACGACGATCGAAGGTCGATAATAAACGCGCGACATCCCAGGAACCTGTCGCCGACCTAACGATCCAAATAGCGAAAGCAATACAATATCCCTGACCACAATTGAGCAAGGGAAAAGCACGACCAACAACACTCGCCCTCTTCTTATTGGCACCATCCATTGTCTTCATCGTCTCCATCGTTCGATCCAATGCCAAACCTACACATCTGAAAATATAATCCCCAAACGGGGTGAGCTAACACGGCTCAGCAAGTTCACCTTCTAAATCTCGCTCAGGATACCAGATACTCTTAGATCGAACCCTAAGCATGCAATTCTATCATATCATAGCAAATAAATAAAGTGCATACGAATGCATGCTCAAAACACAATCGTCACGTCTTATTATAATATCTAAGCCAATCACTTTGCCTAATCTGTTCCGATTCCGTCGGAATTGCTCCAATTGGCATTCTAACTTATCTCGACTTCGACACACGCCACCCGAGCCTACCAAACGTCGGTCTAACTATCAAGAACAGTAATTTCTCGAGGCTACACAGTGCATCCAGCACACCCGCAGAATCGATTTTCACAAATATCTCTAAACCAGACAAATTTCTAAACCGAACTACCTCTAATCGCATCATAGAGCTAATCCATGAATAATCCAATGCCCTACTCAAGATTTAGAAGTAAAACTTACCTAAATAAGGCTAACAAGCCAGGGAAACAAGCTGGAACAGAGGCAGACAGCCGGCGGCAGCAAACGGATTTGGAAATCGACGTTAGATCGCGATGATCTAAGGTGAACCGAACTTTGCAGAGGCTGGAACAGAATGAAAACATGCTAAAAAATCAATATTTGAACCTAAAAATGAGTCCTAGAGGCTGCTGGAGTCAAGATACTTCAACATGAACAAGATACGAAATTCGAGCAGCAAAAGACAGATTCGTCGACTGATACGAGAAAGCATATTTGAAAGGTCAAACGACCTCCGATCGAGGTGATTCAAGTTGGGTTAGAACCACAAGAGATAGAAATACAACATACCCGAAAATCACGACGATCCAACGGTCGGATTTTCGTCGGCGGCCAGTTGAAGTTGGCAGCAGAAAACTGGGATTCAGCCTGTGCAGGGTCCGGTTTTGGCTCTGTTTGAGGGGGTTCCAGGGCTCATCTTGAGCTGATTTTTGGTGGAGAACTTCTAGAGGGATAGGTGAAGGTGAGGTTAAAAGGGCGTCTCAAACTGACGACGTTTGGGCTGCGAAACGGCGGTGAACAGCGGAGCTCCGGTGGACCAAAACCGAGAGAAAATGAGAAAGAGATTAGAGAGAGGATGGGCCACGAAATTTTTGAGATAGAGAAGAATGTTGGCTGGCCAAATGAAGAGAGAGAGAGAGAGAGGAGAGAGAGAAAATATCTTCCAATTATTGAAAATACTATTCACGAGTTGACCGGCACTATTCACGGGTTGACCGGTCAAAAGTTTGACTGATGGTGACCGATGGTCGATTGACGCGATTGAAGTGATTGATTTGATATTTGACGAGACATTTCTCGAGATTCGTGCAAATTGGGACTGATCGGACTCAAACTGGACAAATTGGGGTTCAAGCGCGAACGGAATTGGTCAAGAGATCGCACTAGATTGGAATTCTAATCTCACTAAAAATTCCACTACCCACTGTCTAGGGAGTCTAAAGAAAATCGGGGCGAAACGGTCATTTCCAATTTACTGCCTTTCTTCTCGGCACTCTAGAACCAATCGGCCAATTTCGAGTCTTTCGAGGCGATGTCCAATATTTCTCTTAATCCCAAAAATCCAAATTCATTCATCTTATAATTGTCCGAATTTCGGGATGTCACAAAAGTTGGTAGTCAAAAAGAGGTTAGTAGCCTTCCATATTCGCAGAAAAACTAAACTGAATCTAATCCCTACTAAAATATAACATTTTTCCACGAATGTAAAGCCATATATAATCATTAAGTGCACTACGCATCTTATGTATACTGCTTGTTACAAAGGAAATTTCAAATGAATTGGGGCAAGTGAAACTTGGGAAAACATGTAAGTACACTTTTGTAACTTTTAATCGATTACGGAATATAAAATTATTGGAGTTATTAGGTGCTTTTACACGCCCACGCCCCCTGGGGGGGGGGTGGGGGGGGGTTGTTGGGGAAGGTCCTGGATTGATGTCTGACTAAAATACTGCAAGCAAAATAATATTTTAGGAGATTACCCAATTTAATGGAAGTATCTGGTCAAATGTAAAATGGTAATTTGGCATTTAATGCTTTAGGTCTACTGCTTAGAAATGCTATAAAGCAGAATAATCTTTAAGGCTTCATTGTTTCGCAAAAATGAAATATTTTTAGAAAATATATTCAAGAAAGTCATTTTTCAGAAAAATGACAATATTTGGCAATGGTCAGCTGAAACCTGAAATGACTTGAAAAATATTTTATGTCATTCGGTATGAAAAATTGGAATTTGATTTCCCTCCATGCATTTAATTTATAATATTTATATCTATGTTTAATTTTAATTTTTTAATTTATTTTTATTTTAATTTGGTAATTCTATTTTTTATTTTTCTCATTTTTTTCTCATTTCCTTTTTACACTTTTCTTTTTTTTTTATTTTACCTTCTTCTAACAGTGACCCGCCAATGATTGGCTACAAGCAAGCTTGAGCTTGCCAAATCCAATGAGGCTTGGGCCTCGCTTGCCGGCTATGGTTGTGGCTATGGTTAGCCGAAGAAGAAGGGAAAAGAATAAAAAAAAAATAAAAGAGAAAAAAATAAAAATTTAGAATTTAAAAAAATAGAAAAAATAAAAAGAAAATAAAAAGGAACTAAAAGACAGAAATGTGAAAGATAGAGAAAGGAAAAATAAAGGAAAATGTTTTTCTCTTCTCAAAAGGAAATCATTTCCCCACTTTTGAAGATGTTTTTTACATGAGAGTGAAATATTTTCCATGACTTGTCTTTTTTCGTGAAATGAATGCCAAAAACTCTGAAAAACAATTTCTTGGAAGTTGTTTTATGTGAAACGAGCAAGCCTAAGAAATTACCAAATTCTATGGATACATCTGTAAAGTGGTTGCAGGACATGCTTGTTCCTTATCTCTTATGCATATCCAATTCAAACCTTAAATACTTATTAGACTGAAGCATTGAATGCCGGATATTTGAATTCCATAAATGGCTTTTGCTTTTATAGGCATCACTAAACCAAAATCCGATCACATCAACTTCATGGAACAAGCCCAAAAAAAAAAAATCAATGAAGATGAATTTAGCATGATCATTTAAAATTTGTAGCCACCACATCTTATGATAAAATGCAAGCGAACTCCATTTTCATGCAAGGAACAGACCATTACTTCCGCAAGTTCGGATTAATATTTTATTATAGCCCCGCCAATCTACAGGAGATCACACAGAAAAGCTAGTAAGTACATATGTTGTTTAACATACTGACAAATAGTCTAAAAATCTTAAATATATTGCATAGCTGTCAATTCATTCTAACTTTTCAATTTGGTCAATCTGACGGGTATTTGAGCTGTTATTTGCTATATTCAACCAATCTCCTAGCAATGTTCTATGTCACAAAAAATGAATACATAAATGTTTTTTTTTCTAGTGTGACCAATCCAGGCAAATATGGCAGCAGATACTTGAATAGAAGGAGATGAATGCCCCCATCATCAATACAGATTGTCAATACAGACTATAGGTAAAAAAAAAAATGGAAAGAAATATAGGCTTTATACTTTCTCTATTCCGGCTGACAAACAATGCTTAAAGATTCATAGTTCAGACAACAAAAGTTTCCAGAACTGATATCATCCAACAAGTCTCATGGAATGAAATGTAAATTAACTCAGTTTATTTTTGCACGGATCAGACGAATGAATCAGATATTTGTGAAGAAACATTGCAGCGAATGCGTGTCATTTTAGGCTCTTTTCTTGAATTATGGATGCTTGAGCTGTGCTGTGCAAAGGGCAAAAGGACACTTTTAGTGCCTTAAGTTGTGTACGGAGATCATTTTAGTATCCAAAGTCTCAATCGGATCACTTTAGTGTCAAGTCGGAGACAAAAGGATCACTTTAGTGCCTATTCCGGTCAAAAGTGCTACGTGTAATTAATAAATAATTTTTTGATGTAAAATGACATCTTAAAAAATAAATAAATCCACGTGAGCTGCCACTTGGACTTTTGCACTTTAAAATAAATTAAATACATCAAGTTCAAATTTAAAAATTAGGTAAAAATTTAAATTCATTTAAAATAAAATTAAAATAAGCTAATAATGTTTAAAAAAAATAGAGAAGGGGGATAACAGGAGGCGAGGTTTGCTACAACCCTCGCCGCCGCCGCTGCCCCACCATCGCCGGCAAGGGTGGGGGTGGCCTAAAGGGGATCGCTGAGCACTAGCCAGGGGCGGTGACCCTTGCCAGCAGCAAGTGGGGGCCTACAAGCCCTCGTCCAAATCTGGGAGAGGGTGGCGACCCTCACCCAGATCGAGTGAGGGTTGCCGGCCCTCGCCCGTGTCTGGCCGAGAGTCGCCACTATAGGGGTCGGCCATCGATGGCAGCTTTTGGCTAGTCATGGGCGAGGGCCAACAACCCTCACCCCAATCTGGGTGAGGGTTGCCACCCTCGCCTAGATCTGGCCAAGGGCTCGTAGGCCCTCGCCTGTCGCCAGCGGGGTCGCCAAGCGTCGACCGCTGCCGACGATGGTAGGGTAGCGGTGGCGAGGGTTACAGCAACCCTTGCCGCCTTGCTTTCCCCTTCTTCTTTTTTTTCCCTCTTTTTTTAGGCTTTTTTTTAAATTGTATAGCTTTTTTAAAATTATTTTGAATAAAGATTTAAATTACAATGCAGGGCAAGCGCGGAGGGAGAAAAATGGAATGCCTGTACGCAGCGCTCAGACATGGTGCTGGAAAGCACAGGGGGAGATGGGGGGGGGGCCGGCGGAGTATTTGCACGCTGTGACCCGGGCGGAACCTGAGACGCGGAGAAGGAAGTAGGGCAGCATCAGCTGCTAGGTCGTGGGTGCGTCCTTATCAAAAGCTTTCTGGCGGGACTTTGTGGCAGTGTTGTCTTCATGAACGTGACTCTTTAAAAA
>JAGVVM010003810.1:0-14869 GCA_019149425.1 Psidium friedrichsthalianum
TTATGGGTTGGTCAATCTCAAAATGAACAATTTAAACAAATCACTCAACGAGTCAGCTCGGAATTACTCCACTTGCTCGATTAGCTCATAGCCAAACCACTATTTGCACGATAGTTTCTATCTCTTGTCATTTTAGCAAGACATACATGAATTTAGGCATGTAACCTAACTTCTCAAGACTACCAAACCTAATTAATGTATTCCACACCATAAACAAATAATGTAATCATCCATCATATTTCAAAGTACCAGAATCAAATCCAAACCCCTCGGCTACTCAAATTTGATAAGTTACTCTCGATCAATCCACCACCCGAGACTACTATTCAAGCCTAAATTTGCTACATGCGGTCCACTCAGACCCTAACACTAACCTAAGCAATTTATTTTATGGAACAAACACCAACATTCGACTCCTTTCATCCATAGTCCACCGTTCACTCTAACTCCTAGTTCCTCACAGCCAATCATTTGCAATCCAAGTTGAAAAAAACTACTCACATGAACCTACACCTACAGTAAAGTGAGAGAGGGTGAGAGAGAAAGAATTAACTCGCCTGTTTTGCCAATGGTGCGGAGGAATGGTTACTCAAGGACTCGAGCAAATGAACGGCTGGTGGTGGCATTGAGCTTTGCCGGCTTCACGAGACAAGCCCTCGCTATTGTTCCTCTCCTCTTCGTCCTTGTTCCTTCTGCTGAGAACTTCCACTCTCCATTTCTTTTTGGTTCGGCAGAGCACACAAAGATGGAGGGGAAGGGCGGTGGAGTTTGGTCTTTCCCAAGCTCATGATGAGCTGAGTTTGATCTATGGAGGAAGTAAGCTAACAAGTGTCCTTTTTCCTATTACATTCTCATCATTCTCTTCCTTTGTTCCTCAATTCCCACACACGGCACCCCACTTTTCTCCCCATTTTCACACACAGCCACCCCCAAAGTCTGCTGCCCCTAATCCCTCTTGGTTTTGATTTAAATTCTCCCTTATATCCCCGCATATTTTTGGCCACAGGTCACACTATCGTGGACTTAATATGGCGCTAATTCAGTGCCCAATTTCAAAGGAGTAACATTAATCTTAGATTCAACTATTTCATCGTGCCACATTGTGCTCATGTGGAAATTCAAAGTCATAAGTTTTAAATTTGATATAGGCAAAATTCCTAAGGCTACATTCAGAGTAAATTAATCTTCCAACGAAAATGATGTCGCATGTCTTTCCAATTGACTGCACCCTTTACAACTTATTGTGAATATTTTTTGTTATATGTCCAAAATGACCTTCACATGGGGATATGGACCATCGATCTCGCTATGGGTTTTCATGGCGGCGTTGAATAATATTTTCCATCGAGAACACTTATCGGAAAAGGCATATCAGTTTTGATTTACACCCTTTGAGGTAGTAATGATGTCAATACAGTCAAATGACATTAATTTAGGGAGCTGGTTTCCGAAGTGCTACAACTTTCAATAATTTTTTAAATTTAAAAAACTATCAAAATTTATACTATTTATTCATGTCTTACTACTCATTTATTCCTAGATTGCATGAATCCTGTAAGGAAAATTACCCAAAAAGTTTTAAACTTATTACATTTATGCCAATTCAATCCAAAACCTTTCAATTGCGTCAATTCAATCTCAAACATTTTTTATATTTTCCACTTCAGTCCTATTGCCCAGAAAAGTGTGATATGGGATATCTAAGTTGCCCTACATAGCATGATTAACGTTGACGTAGTCGCCAAAAAAATAAAATAGCATCATTTCCTTATTAAAAAAAATCCACTTTACTTAAGAAACGTAGTCGTTGCCCTTCATCACCAAAGCCACAATTGGATTTAGTCAAAATCACAAATCACAAATCGTAAAGAACCCTAATTGCTCTTGATTTTTCTCTAGATTCGATATCATCTTGCATCAATCATGTCGTCGGCCACAAAATTGTCAAGCTGAGTCTTTATTGCGAGAATCACGTTTAATAATCGAGCCCCCCTTTCGCTCAACACCTTCATCTGTTACAATCCTAGATTCTCACGTCCAAATTGTCAAGACCCGATTCGCGCATAACCCAATCAAGACCCGATTCATCCATCATAAACCTTAGCAAACATGACCAAGTGTTGATGTCCCGGTCTTCTTGTGTTGTTAGTAGTGTTGAGCGAAAAAGATAACTCTACATGGTGTTCCTAAACTTAGCGAAGAACAATAAAAATGGTATGTATGTCCCAGTCTTCTTGTGTTGTTAGCAATGTTGAGCAAAAGGGACAACTCTACGTGGTGTTCCCAAACTCAGTGAAGAATAGTAAAAAGGTATGTTGTCCTTGTCTTCATCTCAATAATTAATTTGCCTTGCTATCTTCACGTTTGTTGTTGCTATTTGGGAGAAAAATATTCTTGCACTTTTCGTCATGTATCTTAGATTGCATAATGACTAAGATGTTGTAAGAATCATGCAAGGCCATGAGCATGAAGTTTAAATGGACAAACTCAGCTTATGTGATTGAACTATAAATCAAATTAAATTAATTCCAATTTGCAGATTCTCACTTCGAGCTATCAAAACGCATTATGCTAACACATTTAAACCATAGAGTAACTGCAAAAGAGTAAATTATTTCTCGTAGCAATTAATAAATGAAACAAATTTCTATTATCCATCATACATAGAATGGTTATATGAGGATTTTATAATTACTTAAAACTTGTCATGTTGATATTTTCAATAACCATAATAATATATGTCGAACTAAATATCAGACAGGATATGAGCATTATATGATGGAGGTTAGAGACTCATAACAGTTTTAGCACCAACTCCTAATAACTCTCAAGTTTAGTCAATATGAAAAGTATACAAAGGATGATAATGCATGCATATATTCTTATGTTTATTATGCCTCCTTTTTGTGTCTGTTTATAACATAAGTTGTGTTCTTATGTATAAGTAGATTTACCAATGAATCACAAAATGTCAGTTGAGATGAGCGACAAGTTAGCAAGGGTTTGCCTTTTCCATAGAATAAAATTAATATGTTGCCTACTTCTTGAATATGTTGGAGGAAGATGGATTTCGTGCAAATGTAAATATCAGTTCAATGAGTTATAAACGGTTCATCAATAACAAAAAATGAGGTAAATAGTAAATTTCAACACGTTTATTTTAAGTTTCTTAGAAAGTCTATAGATGACGGGTTGAGATGTATATCGAATGATAGCAGTGTTGTCATACTAATTTTCATTTAATTTCATCATGGGTAAATCGAGGTATATCAAAAAAAATTTATAGTTGATAAGGTAGGTGAGGATGATGGTCAATGTGTCAATGTAGGTGTCAGTGAGGGTGTTGATCTACGTACTAATGAGGGTGCTTGTGATTATGCTAGTTTAGGTAAAGAGGTAGTGGTTGAGAAAAAGGGTGGTTTAGACCATGATGACTTAGTTAATGAATGTGATTACACTAGCATAGAGAGTGATCAATTTATGGTGAATGATAATGATTAGGAGGAGACAAACTTCTTAAACGATGCAAGTATTTTGACAGATGATGATGATCATGATAATGATGAGCTTCTATAAGCAAGTAAGAATAACTAGGAATTCCGCAACATGGCCACAAAATATTTGATTACTGGGGAACCATCCACTGGATTAGTACTATCCCAACAGCTTATAATTGATGTAGATATTGTAGTTAATTCTGTAGTTGGTTACTAAACAGAGTACTATGAATGGATGTAGATGAGATTTCAGGGTTTGATTTAGGACTAATAAATATGACTTTAATATAAGGAGAAGTAGGTTTTCAAGATATGATCCTAATAGTGATGTGTATATGTTCATTGTGTCTATGATGTTTGATAGTAGCAGACAATTCAAATGTTCTCTCGTAATTTATTCAATTTTTTAGCACAGAGAGATAAAATTTATATTAAAAAATGAAAAGAAATGCATCAGAGCAAAATGTGTTAGTAAAAGTTAGCCTTGGAGAACATACATGTAGCATTAGCTTATAAAATGTGAGTACTTATATAAAACCCTGTGTCCCACATCGCCTAGAGTGAAGTTCTGGATAGTTGATAATAGGTTGGACTACTTGAACTTGCACAACGCGTTTTCTTTGGCTAGTAGCCTGCGGAGGAACAAAGCCGTGAGGACTTAGTGTACAAAGCGGACAATATTGTTGCAAGTGGGAGGCCCTAAGGCCCGTTACAGTTGGTATCAGAGCGACCGGTGACCGCGTAGGGTGACACTCTCGCTGGTTCACATTGGGACGCTGTTCCCCTAAGGGGAAAGGATGTAAAACCCTGTGTCCCACATCGCCTAGGGGGAAGTCCTGGGCTAGTTGATAATAGGTTGGACTCCTTGAACTTGCACAACGCGTTTTCTGGGCTAGTAGCCTGCGGAGGAACAAAGCCGTGAGGACTTAGTGTCCAAAGCGGACAATATTGTGCAAGTGGGAGGCCCAGGCCCGTTACAACTTATATATAGAACATATAGCATTAGCTTACAAAATAATAAAGTGATAGGTTCTTGATTGGCAAAATACTATCTTGCTACAATAAGAGCAATGAACTATTAGAGCTATTTCTTTGAGGTAACTTATAATCGAGCAATTGGGCTTAGATATAAGTAGAACTCAATGTATGAATGCCAAATTGTTTGCTTATAAAGTATTAATTGGAAACTATAAGAATGAATATGCAAAGTTATGAGATTATGCAGAGAAGTGTAGGGTGAGCAATCACAAGCATATTGTTACATTAAAAGTTGAAAAACCTTATATGCAATCTAAGGCATTGTTTAAGAGAATGTACATTTGTTTTGCTACTTATAAGAAAGGGTTCCTTATTGAATGTATGAAAGTTGTAAGATTAGACGATTGCTTCTTGAAAGGATTTTGTGATGGTAATATCTTGTTTGCTATTAGAAATGATATAAACGATCAGATATTGCCAATTGCTTGGATGATTGTTAAAATTGATAGTGGAGACACCTGGACTTAGTTCTAAATAAATTGATATTATTTAGAATTGATATATAATATCATTATTATACACACATATGGACAAGATTGAGTGGTAATTAGTGACAAACAGAGGTAAGTTCCTTATTTATTTATCTATTGGTTATGCCTATTAGATGATTGAACTTGTATCATTTGATTTATATTGTAATAATCTTTTACGGGCCTTTTACAAGTTGTGGTTACGTTGTTGCTTGCAGTTGGGCATAGAATATATGCTAGAAACATCTATGCAAATTGAGACAAGAAATGTAAGGGGATATAGATGCAAAGACTATTTTGGCAGTGTTGTAAGAGTAATACTATGTAGAGTATGATGAACACTCCCAAGTGTCGAAGAATATCAGTCCTACTACATAGCATGATTTGGTTCAAACAAACTAAAGTACTAGTCCAGGGCTTTCTTCACCACTAATATAAAACATAATATTGTTGACAACAACTTATGCGTGGCATTTAGCGGAAGGATCATAAATGCTAGGTCTAAGTCCATTTAAGGTATGTTGAATGAAATGCATATAATGATAATAACAAGGATGTATACACAAAGGGATGCATGTGCTAGATGAAGAATGGACTATGGTTCAAGAATCGTAAGAAAGTTAAAAGAAATTAAAGTTAATGCAACATATTGCCAAGTGTTATGGAGTGGTGGTGTTGGATATGAGTTGATGGACAAGGATGAGAAGCCTGTGGTGGATGTGCTCGAGAGAGATTGCTCTTGTGGAAGATGGCAGTTAACGACGTCCCTTGTCTCCATGCCATTTTTGCTATAAATCGTAGGTAAGATGATGCATACGACTATGTTGATGAGTGTTATAAGAAAGCTAAGTTTTACTTGCCTAAGAGAACATGATGCTGCCAATTCAATGAGAGAAATTTTGAAAAAAGACTAATATGGAACCACCTGAACCATTTCCAGTCATAGCGAAGCCCGGTAGACACGTAAACAAAAAAGATCAATGAGGAAGGTGGGGTGGCAAGTGAAATTAGAATGTCAAGGATAGGAATGAAGATGATATGCTGAACTTACTCAAGGATAGGACACAACAATTTGACATGTCCAATTAAGAAGACTTGGTATATATCATCGCCAACATGATTTTCAAGGCAAAAAATTTCTATAAGTACTTCCATGTTCCATTATATCATGTTTACTTCTTGAATAAAACTTAAATGAATACACTTTTTCTAGGTTGAAAGACGTAAAGGCGATGTCATGCAAGTGGTGGTGGTGGTGGCTCTACGATGTGAATGTAAGTCCTCTTGTTGCTGGACGGTAAATAGTGTTTTCTTAGGAACTTAGTTTATAACTTACAAAGAGCTCACAAACATAAGGAAAGTAATCATTTCAGGGTAAGTGCATAAGTGACAGAAGTTACTCAAAGAGGATGAGAAGTAAACAATTTTTAAGAAGAAGTGAATCAACATCATTTGGACTGTTGAAGAAACCCCTATAAAGATTTTGATGATTTATAAACTATACTTATATCTTCTTGATAAAGTGCAGGTGTTGTGATAATTATCAAAGACTACATTATGTCCGCGGTTGTGATCAAGTGAAAGAAGATTATAAGGTTACCTTACACAGTTTTACCATAAACTGCACCAACAAATTTAAGATCAATTGATGATGTTGTTTATGATGATGTTGAAGATATCAAGTCATTAGTGATGTGCAAACAATATTCATCCAAAAAATGTCATTGGCGAACTCAATTATAGTAGTTATCGACTGGATACGCACAGCGAAATAACTGGAGATCATCAAAGAACTGGAAACGTGCTTTTGGCATATGTTAAAGCTATCCATGACAAGACAACAACTACAGAACCTATTTTGGAATAGCTAATCAATGTTCAGAAAAAGGATTGTATGGGCCACACCAAGAAAGCAGAAAAATGTTTAAAATGTTGACAATAAGTAATGTTGATAGGAAACAATTTTGGGAGTATGTCTAGTAAGCTATTGTTAGGGCTCTGCTCTTTCGTTTTGTTGATGATGGGTGATAGTGATAGTGGTGTTGTGGCATTGATTTTTGGTTGTGGATGTTGAGATTAGTGAAGTGGTGTCATGGTTTTTGGTTGTGGATAATGGGACTAGTGAAATAGTGACATGGCTATTTTATTTTATTTCATATTTTTGCACTTGATGATGGTTGTTCAATTGGAACAAATGAGATGTGAAGTACTTTACTTGTAGTCTGTGATATCCTAGGGCGCTACCTCTAAACTAACTATGCTCTATTTTAATATGATAATATGTATATAATACAAGGCGCAAGCGGAAGACTATTAACATAAAACAATCAAGTGGCCATACAGACATGCAAGCTCAATCAATTGACATAGAAACGATGCATAAAAGGTATAGCCTTTCTCGGGTTTCACTACTTATTATATATATGCTCATTCACTTATAAAAAAAATCTTGTATTCATATAATTATACATCTTTAAATTTTCAGTTACTACAAATTATCTCGACAAACAACTGGGAGAATAACAAGGGGAATCATTAACTCCCATCTATACGCATCATCGACGTGCTCAATGCCACCACTATCAACCATAGCCACCTGTATTTGGATATCTGAAAAAGGTCAACAACGAATAAGGATCTAAAGCTCAGCAAATATGACATCTAATCGAACAACTAAATATCCATTCATCATCCAATTAGGCAAAAATATACCAATAATATCAATTCCTATCAAAATTATGACAACCACAACAATCTACATGTCAGTGATGATTACCAGGGTCTTGAGATACTAGATTATCAACCATAATCGATATGCACACAACGAAACTTCATGAACTCATCCCATAGTGCATGACGGATACCCACACACAGCCTCAACTTCAATTCATTTTAATTCAAAAAACAATTAGGATGATCAGCTATATATTCATGTTACCCATGACTAAGGACAATAGGTCAAGCCACAAAATTCAACATGCAAACCAGTTTTCCAATCCATACAAACACAAATTCCATTCAAAACACTCACAATCAAAGTCAGCGATTCAAGCCTAATTGAATAACCAACGGACCATCTAGTTATAAGATTAGAGATATACTTGCCTAGGATGAATCTTTAGAGAAAATGAAATTCTATTCAACACCAAATGAACTCAAACCGATTCTTCCTCCTATAGCACCGCACGGGTATGAGGGGAAAATAGAGAGATGAGCATGCATCGTGGGGCTATCGTCAAAGGCTTGAAGACTCAAGGAACTCCATCAAGTCGTGGCATCGCCAGCTAAAGCGAGAGAGAGCGAGGAGCTCTAGTAAGAGAGAGCCATCTAGCGAGAGGGAAGAGAGAATGAGAGAGTTTTGTGGGTGTTTTCCAACCCCATATGAGGAGAGAGAGATGGTGGGGCCTTTAAGTGGGGTAAGTCGGTGGAAAGGCTAGGTAGTTCTTGGGATTCACGGTTCAATCGCGAACCAATTTGCATTGAACTGATTTTACATAAAGCCATACAATCAAACATAAGCGGTCCATCTAATAATATCGTGCCTGACTACACCATTAAGCTCAATATAAAAATCCATCATACTAAAATTTATTAGTCCCTAACATCACCCAAGCCTGATTTATTATTATTTCGCTTGCAATTCAAATCGGTGGAAATTCAGGTGTCACATAATCCTATAGTGGTTGCAATGAAATGTGTTTGTTCATCTGATATGATGTTGTTTACTATATTGTGATGTTCACTGCATTACAATGAAACTAGTTTGACTATTTTATTAAAGAAGATGCTTATCGGCTACTTCAAGTGGAGAGCAATTAAGAAGTTCAGAAACATCCAAAAACAAAAATAGGAGTTTGCAAGCAACTTCGATCCATTCCCACAAGCAGACTGTACATACATACGCAAAACATATAGAAGAATATATAACATGTTCAAAAACATGTACCAAAATAAAGTGTTGTTCACCTTCAAATTTTGAAATAAAGTGTAAACTAAAATTACATTAGCATCCCTAACACAACCAACATTGTCTCCTATCTCAAATTTTCTTTCTTCAAACTTGGCCACATCCTGTTTCAAACAATTTTAATTGCACCTGAGAGCCCTAATTTCAGCATCATTAAACAGCACATCATCTTCATATGAGTCAAAATTGTTTCTCTTCGACAATGCTCTGATGAAATTTTTTAACATACTCCTTGCTAATTGATTGTTTTCTTCATCAATCCAAATAATAAACCGACAACTTTCCAGCCACAATTGCTAAACATGAACGTATCGTTGTCAATTGGAGAAATTGACATCCTTGATTGTGACGGAATTCGCGAATCTCTCCATGAATTCACTAGTCTCTTCTTTGATGACATCTCACTACCCATTTCTAGTAAAAACTCCTATTTGTGCTTTGAGAATCACAATTGTAGTTCCCTCTTGTGATTGTAGTAATTGTAAGTAAAGAAGTGAGGATAGAAGAAGATAATGAATCTACACATTGTGTACTTATCTTTTGAAGAAGCATATTTTTATGAGAACCTTCGCAAGTCTATTAAAGTAAGTTGACATATAAATATTTTATATAGGAGCAGCACTTGTTGATGCTAACAGTACAACCTAGAAGGGGCCGAAAGATTATTTGATAACTTTGAAAACATTTGTGAAATAATAAGTTCAACTTCAAATATCGAGTCAACATCTGGTGAGACATTATAGAAATCAGGTCGCAGATGTTTTAAAATAACGTGAGAAGATTATGTGCTGAAGGTATAAAGAATACGAGAGAAACAACAAGCGATATAAAAAGATGGGTAAGCAAAAATCTGTAATGTCTTGAGCTAATCGTGTGTGTAATGTATAAAGATCACAAGAAACGAAAAGCACACAACAATATATCATGGTTCGGCTTTATCCCCAAGCCTACGTCCACTCTCAAGACTAGCAGCCACAAATTGAGCTGGAATCCACTAGTAATCTTCAAGACAAATTACAAATAGCAAGTATCGTCTTTTCAATAGATCATACTATCAAGACTCACATACTACTCTCACTATGTATACTTGATCTTTCACACGATTATAGTACAGAAAGGTCACTAGAGAAGATATATCAACAGAACAAGGAAGCAACGAGAGTAAAGTGGCTCACAACAAGTATAAGCATTTTACATTGTGCTCTGTCTAATATTTTAGCCTATAAAGTCTTCCATTATATAGCCATCTTAATCTTCCCATTAGAGAAACTTGAGAAGTCAACTAGCCATTAGAGATCCGTTGAAATTGCCCCAGCTGCTATTTCTAACACTATTCTGAAATATTTGTTGTTCTAACACTATTCTACAAAAGCTTACAGATACCAACGGTTGTAATCTTCTGATATATTTCTCGATCTTTCTTTGTGAATCTTTCATGCGCCAACGGCTATAATCTTCCCAACAAAACATCCACACATGTTCGTTGCTCATACAACAGTAAACCCGATATTGACATAAACATTGACACACCTAATCTTTGGGTTCATTGGTATTGCTTATAGAAAAACCATTTGGATAACTTGTGATCAACTATCCAATGATCTTCTTGAGTATCTCAGCATCCAAAGGCATCACCTTGATAATATATTGATTATGGTAGCTCTAGGTCATCACGAACACCTCGTCATCTTTTTCTTATTCCCTTTCTTATCAAGATCTTCATCCCATGCCTAATCTTCACTAAACTAAAGTCATTGATATCATCACAATCTTTGTAGTGACTGTATCCTTCAAGACCAAAGATCTGGTTCATTGATCAAGTGACCAGCACCTTCTAGAACCAAACATCTACACGGTCCCTTATCCATAATAGAACATCCAGATCTTTACTAGTCTATTGTTCCTGTTCAATGAAAAGCCTTATGGTCGACTTGTGATCAATCAACCAATGATCCTTTTAGCTTCCTCAACTACAAATAATTCCAAGGGCATTAGCATCCCTGCTAATTCCTCATCTTCTGTGATTCACAAGGATCATTGATGTTGTCTTAGTTTTTCACTCGATCTTTATAAGGGCTACTCTCTGACAAGGGTCTATGTTTTGATAATAATTTGGTGACCCGTTCTTTATTGTGGTCTTTCCAAGCATATTAGCAATTTTGACTTCTCTAAGATGTTCATCTTTGTAAATGTATCCTTCCAAACCTTAACGAATATCACAGTTCTAGGCTTATTCACCATCACCGAGTCCATCTAACTATTCATTTTATCTTTGTACCTCCAAGGCATCACGAACATCCTCATTCTTCATGGCTTGTTCACCCTTGATCAAAATCCCTCTAGATGTTCACCTTGTAGGAATCCTTCTAACTTGTAGATATATTCAATGTCCAATATCTTGTTCATCTCAAAGATCGGCTACCAACCCTAAAATCGCAGAGCACTCTAAACATCTTGCACTCTTGATAACATCATATGCATTTCGACTTGTGCATATATAACCCAGTATACTTAACCAATACACACATTAGTAGTATTTCATTGTCTTTGTTATTATCAAACCAAGATTGAGAATCTCCAACAATCATCACATTCGTGATATTCCCAACAGCACTTACTACTAAAAGGAAATGAACAATAAAAATAAAAATGCTTTTCGTTTGCACGCAGGTTACTATTCACTCATGCTATTGTTCACTCAAGCTATCTCAGTTCAGATAGTTATCATGTTGTTGTTCCTCATCGATTTTCTTGCAATTCTGGTAGATCCATCCGTTGGATTTCACTGCGATTTGGTGGCAAGGGGTGCTTCTACCTCTCTTTGTTATCTATGGTGAGATCTTCAATCCATGCCTCCCTTTTTGTTGCACTACAGATATAGTTTCTTGCTGGGTTCTCTATTGCTGTGTATTATAGCTGTGCAACTCCTGAGAATTTGTCCGTTCGATTTGGCTAGTCTTTGGTGTCTTCGATCGCCTCAACTATGCCTTTACTTTGTTTGGTTGGATTCTCTTTCAATAGCTCTCTTCTTGGTGTTATAGCAGATCTGGGATTCTAAGAAATATCTATGAAGCCCATATCTATTGGGGAATCTCTCCCTCCCAAGCTGTTGAGGCAATTTCGGCTACTAAACATGCTAAGTCGCCATCAAAACTCCTATGAAATGTTAGATTTGGTGCTGCGAAAATTGTCACTGTGCCCAATGCATTTGTTCATCTTAAGAAGGGGAAAACCCCTTCATATTCGAAAGAATGTCAGTACCTCCTCTGGGATGAATCATACTCAGCAAGCAATGCGTCCTAATAGACGTAGTTGTAGTCGAGGACGGAGGAGTCGCAGCAGGGGCGATGCACCTGCTGACATTCCAACCCCTCTGGACCCTAAACCGAAACCCCCTCAGCACTCCTGGGTTGCTATTGCAAGGTCAGTTGAAAAGGCTATGCCCTCTCTTACGTCATGCCTACTATAATTGATGGTGTCGCAGTTGCTGTAGCTACTGATGTAATTGTTCAGGAGGCACACCCAAAGTGGAAAGAATGTATTATGGGTTATTATATTGGAGAAAGCTCCCCTTCAAACTCACTGAGGATGTTGTGAAAAATACATGGGAAGCACATGTTGTTGATGTCATGGCTAATGACAATGGATTCTTCTTTTTCCATATCCCGAATGAATCGTTTTATTGACAAATCTTGAATGGTGATTTGATTACTATCCTTAGGGTCCCTATGCTTCTGCAACAATGGCACCCAACATTGAAACTTAAAAAAGATCAACACCAAGCTCTTCTAGTTTAGGTTAAACTGAGGGACATACTATATACCCTCTAGTCTGCATCGGGTATTAGTTTGATAGCCAGTCTCATTGGTAAACCTTTGCATGTAGATCCCACAAACGAGAAAAATGAGAAGAATCTCATATGCTCGAGCTTGCATTGAAATCAAAGCTACTTAGACTCTGTGTGACTTTGTAGATGTTATCTCAAAGGGTGAGAAGCATACAATCACTGTGGAGTACGAATGGGAGCCTGTTTCAAGTTTAGTTTATGGAACTTTTGGCTATAAATGTAATCCAACTACTGCTGCCCCCTGTTGTTGTGAATCCTCCACCTGTAGCGATAATTGATGTCTCTTGAGACAAAGATGGATGGGAAATGGTTAAAAAGAAGCATTTAAGGCCTCCACTTCTGTGAGCTCCCCTGTTTTGGACTCCTCTATTGCTATCTTGGGCTCCCCTACTATAGGTTCCCTGGAGGTTGTGTCTGATTCTCAATGCCCAATTATAGTCCTAATGCTATGGGTGTGCACACCCTACTTGGCTTTGATTCAAGCTCATAGGCCACTTCTGATGACTCTTCTATCTCTGATGCTGAAGGTGATATGGCTAGTAATATTGGTAGTGATATCGAGGGAGCTCCTCCCTCCCCTGCTCCCCCAAATATCAAATTGAGATCTTCTTCACACCTAGGTGTAGCACCTGATGGCACTTATGACTTGATCCCCCCGGTTGTTGTCTTCAACTCTGAGAACAACCTTTTAGCTGTAAAGTGGCCAACCCAAAGTCTAGAAAACGAGGAGGCACGAAAAGACGGGTAACTTTCTCTCATCCTTGTACATATATTTTTGGGGTATGAAATATTATGAGTCTTATTGACCCTCTAAAGCAAGCTGAGATTCATTCTCTTGTTAGAAATAATAACTTATCTTGTGTTGGTTTTCTCGAGACGAAGGTTAATCCTTCTCTTTTTGCTAAGATTTCTGCTGGATTGTTGTCGGGTTGGCATTGGATTTCTATTATTATATTACTCCCCCAATGGTAGAATTTGGATTGGTTGGAAACCCCAAACGGTGGAGTGGGCAATTTTCTCTATGTCTTCACAAGTTATTCACTCCATTTGCATCTGATGCCTATATCCTAGTCGTTTTACTTCTCTATGTTATATGGGGAACATACGTTTTGTCTCCCAGAGACTCTTTGGGCTGATCTTGTTCAACTAGTGTGCTCTTCTCTACTGACCCTTGGCTGGTTACTGGTGATTTTAACGCCATCCGATACCATTTGAATAGAATAGGCAGCTCTAATATGTAGATCCCTACCTTTGATGAATTTAATAATTGCCTGGACCAAAGTGGGTCTTGATGATTACAATATATTGGATAGATTCACTTGGTCCACTTTCTCAGGTGCCCTTCGTAAGCAAAGGAAGATTGATAGAGTGTTGATTAATGACCAGTGGAGCGATGTGTTCTCTTTCTTGGTGGCCACATTTTTAGCCTCGGTGGTTTCTGATCATACTTGATGATCATCAGGGTGCGCATCCTGTCTCCTCAAGGAAGCCTTTCAAGTTCTTTAATTACTAGATGTCTCATCCATCCTTTTGGATATTTTCATCAGTATGAGAGATCTGGGTGATCGACACTCCATGTTTGTTCTGGCTAAAAAGCTTAAGTGCTCAAGCGATGACCAAGCAACTCAATAGAGAGTTCCTTCTTTGAAATATGACTTCGCACTGGCCAAAAAGCCAAGGCAGCTCTAACTTTGATTCAAAATGATCTGCCAATGATCCCCGCTTATAGGTTTTGGTAGACGTCCGAAAAAGGATTCTCGACTCAGACCTGGGTCTAATTTAGGCTCCAAGAGGAATCTTTTTCAGATAGAGTCCAAGATTCGGATGGCTGAATGAAGGAGGGACCTTAACACAGAGTATTTCCACATTTGTAAACAGGAGACACTTACAAAGTGTATTCTGCGGTATCTAATAATGATTGGTTGTCCTGAGTTATCCGAGGCTATCAATAGCATATTGTGTTTTCCAATCTGCCCTGAAGGCGGAATGATTGACTATGAATGACACGTCCTATAGCTGTTGTAACATGATATATAAGTGCATTACCAAA
>JAGVVM010003811.1:17500-59742 GCA_019149425.1 Psidium friedrichsthalianum
TTTATGGATTTTTTTTATTAATTTTTAAAAGAGAAACGGCAATTAAAAATCAAGTGTCAACAGTCTTCAAACCTGCATGTCGTATTCGTATGTCTTCGTATCCGCATAATCATATTCGTACATCTTCGAACCCGCATGTCGTATTCGTACGTCTTCGTATATGCATAATCGTATTCGTTCGTCTTCGTATCTGCATAATCGTATTCGTACATCTTCGTATCCGCCTATTTGTATTCGTATACCTACATACGCATGTCCACGTACATATGTTGCGTCTGCATGTCTACATTTGTATGTCGTATCCGCATATCTACGTTCGTGTGCTGTATTTGTATACCCACGTTCGTATGCCGTATTTGCGTGTCCACGTTCGCATGTAACGTACGTTCACGCTTGCATGTCATATTTGTATATCCATGATTGCATATTCATGATTGCATGTCCGCATTCGCATGTATATAATCGTGTGTCTATATTTGTATGTTCACGTTTTGTTTATTCATGCACCCATTACCATCCATACATTCCATCTAAAAGTGAAAATACAAAAAAGAAGAGAAGAGAACACCTCATTAGAGTCTTAGGAGTAAACCAAGCCTGAGTTGCCAAATTAAGATATCCATGAAATTAAGGTACCAAAATGGCATTAGTTTTAATTAACTAGTGTAACCAAGTCCCCGAACTCATAATCTCTGGTTTGTAGAAGTAATTTAGTTCTCCCGCTAATTTACTTAGGTTTCTAATCGACCTACCAAAAATAATTAGTGGCGACTCCAAATTTCTAAAATCATTTGGACAAAATCAAAGTTGTCGATTCGGTAGGGTTTTGAAGAGCCCGTATTAGGTTAGTCAATTTAATTAACCTGATAATCCGTTAACCCGAGAATTTTCCACCGATCGAAAATTTCTTTAGGGTCGGGACAACAATAAGTGCATGACCACCCATTTTCTCAGTGTAAAACACACTTGTGTTTTGTATACTTAGATGCAATGCAATCCGACACCTTCAATAGGACATTCCATGACTAAGTGACATCATGCTTCCCCACTAACTCAAGACACATGGCTGAAACTAACTTCCCTATTCTCACGCACAATCCGAGCACACAACCAACCATCCTCATGCATAATCAAAGTGCACAACCAAAGCTCACTTGCACACAAACAAGCACACTTCATACGCCCAACAAGGTACAAGCCCAAAGAACCACAAGTAAGCAATGTCAAATTCATGCCCTTTCGATGAAAATTAACACGATCAACCCATAAATTCATCTTGCCCAAACTCATAAGACTCTCATTCAAGTAACAAATCTAACATGCAAACCCGTTTCCTATCGTATGCAAGCCAAACTTCATCCAAATGTACCTATAACTCAAATCGTCGTGTCGCAACCAATCGAGCGACGAATCGACAAGCAAGCAAAGAAGTTAGAAGCTTTACTTGCTTGAAGCATGTACAAAGAGAATAGAAGTCGAATCGCATTGAAACAAGCGTGGGTCACCCTCTTCCTCCTTTGACGTTAAACGATTGAGGGGGAAACGGCATGGCTTCAAGCGGCGTTGTGGCTAGAGGAAGAGAGAGAGGTCAACAGGGTGGCCTTGAGGGGATGAGGTCCACTGCCGTGATCGTCGAGGCATGCTTGAACGGTGGAGGGAGCCGCGGCTTGCGAGCAAAGCAAACAAGGAGAGAGAGAGAGAGAGAGAGAGAGAGAGAGAGAGAGAGAGAGAGAGAGAGAGAGTGCACTTGGGGGAGGGGAATGAGGGAAGAGAGAGGTGGGTTTATATAGGGGTTTGGTCATGAGTCTTGGGGTTCCTTTCATGCTCAAATTCGGGGATTAACTCAATCAGATCAAAACATTACACGAACATCAACAAGTCGAATCATGTGTTGGACATCAAACCATACTTTACTTAACATTAGAAAATCTTATATCTCCGACATAACTTCATTACATAATCCGCTTTACTCGCTAATTAAACAAACGAAAATCGGGCTATCACAAAAGTTATAGGGCACTGGCCCTGTGATTAGACCTTCATCAACTAGTAACACACATACTAACTTCTTAAATTGTACATTAGGGAATTCCAGGTCTACATAGTCCTCCCACGTAACATTAAAGTTAACAGACGCCCCCATATCAAACCATGGGAGTTGCGGGCGCTGTTGGTGGCATTCTACTTATCTGTAAACCACAAATTAACATCAGTGAGCTAGAGCTCAGCAAGAAAGTCTAACAAGATAGCTACCAAAAGTTAATTTCAAAGTACACACGTATCAGACATCACAAAGCAAGTCATATGATACACAACAAGACATAACACATGATTTGATAGTCATCATGCAAAATGGAATGGTAAGCATGAAGTTCCTCTCGCCTCTCCACCTCACACTTTCACGCTTCCACATGGCACAACTAGCTTTTAGGTCAGCTAACTCATACCAATCACTTTTGGCACGCAGACCGAACTTTGTAAAACACTCAATGCAGGCATTTCCCTATGCTAGGGCTTCCTTGATCACAACAGTAGGGGCATCTCTGATCACACAGCAGAGGCTTCTCGAATTCCATACAGATTCCACAGGGCATCATTGGCATTAAACATCGACGGCATTAGACATTCAACTCTCAATGTAGTCATGACATGTTCATGAGTGCAATTCAATTCATAAATGTACTGCCTAACAATAGGCATTGAAATATTTCACTCAAGTTCCTCAATTTAACACATGAAGCATAATTTCACAATAACAAATATATATTTCAAGGCCTACGCAAACCAGTGTAACATGACTTCTCTTCGCACCATAGGCAATGCGCAAACAAATCCCGGTACCATCGAGCTATCCGCAGAAATAAGACGCTTAATTCATATACCAAGAACAACAAACAAACCATCCACTCGTGCATGGCATCAAGGCCGAATGCAACCTTCTCGATTATCCCCACTTACTTTCCATCTCCTTGGTCCACTACTCAACCAAGCCACCAAACTCTCAAGGTTTCAATTCGTTCTCAAACCACTACCTATAAAACCATTCAACTACATTCCTCTTCTAGACGGAATTCAACTAGAATCGGCGATCTCATCTCGTAGCTCGACCCACCATTTGCACTTCTTGAAGCTAATTCAACTTACTCAAATGACAATCAAATAGTTTACAACTACTTGGCAAGGACGATTTAACAAATACATACTCAAGATTAACCTTTAAGAGCTATGCAAGTTCGAAAATCACTCACCTTAGTTTCCTACGCAAACGAGGGTCACCGTGGATCGTAATCACATAGCCTAAGCTCGTTCACCTCTCAGCCCATGACCATGAGCAAGAGTGGGGAAGGACGATGCTAGCGGGAGAGAGCTTGAGAACTTGATGGCGACGGTCAAGCAAGAGACGAAAGCGTGAGCTCAAGAGCAGCACGGTGAGATGAGCTCCACGGGGAAGAAGAAAGATGAAGAGGATGAAGAAGAAAGGGAGCTTCGGTGGTGTTGCCCGCAAGAAGAAAAAGAAAAAAACAAAGAAGAGAAAGAGAGGAAGGAGAGGTTTTCGTGGGAAGGGAAGCGGTGGAAGTTAGAGAGAAGGGAGGGGGGTACGTTCAAGAGAGGGGCTGATGAGGTGGTGACAAATGGAGGGGCAAGTGGCGCCACTTGTCTACCGGTGCCACTTGTCACCCTTCTTCCAAATGGGTCAAGATTTTGCACATTTTTAGTCCTATTGGGCCTAAATTTCACTATAGGGTGTCCTCATTTTTTTTCGACACTAAGGGCGTGCATGATAACACTTCTCTACCAAAAATCAATTTCTGGCAAGAAGTTGATTTTTTCAACTTCTCTATCAGAAGTTGATTTCTAATAGAGAAATACTTTTGGAGCGTGCATGGTAACACTTCTCTTCGCCAGCGATCAGCGGCGGCGACAGGAGGCGGCGGCGGGCGGCCGACGGTGGCAACCGACGGCAATCGGCGACAGCGGCGGTGACAGCAACGATCGGCGATCGACGGCGGCGGCAACGATCGGCGACCGACGGCGGCGGCAACGATCGGCGACCGATGGCGGCGGCGGCGACGACGATCGGCGACCACGGCGACGATCGGCGACCAAACGACGGCGATCGGTGGCGACGGCAGCAACCGTGGAGATCGACGGCAACCGATGGCAGCTACGGCGATCAGAAGTGATTTTTGAAGCTGAGAAATAACTTTTTTTTACTTCTCAAATTGGCCAAAAAATCCTACCATAAGTTAAAAAGTCTACCAAAAGTAGAAAAGTCTATAGAAGTGAAAAATTTACCAAACGGATATCTACTTCAAAAGTGATTTTACCAACGGATTTCCCTGTCAAGACTTGTTTTCTCTACCATAAGTAACTTCTAAAGTGTTATCATGCGTCCCTAAACCTCGGTATCATCGGCTAATATTCACAAAACACAGTACTGCAATATTTATTACTAAAATGTACATTTTGTTATTAATTACCTTGGTGGAAATTTAAGTCGTTGCAAATACAATCTTAAATGCAATTAAAATTACCCTTGTTTAACGGTGGCATCATAAGTTGTGTAGTCGGGTTCCAAGCAACAAGCATATAATCAAGCTATTATACTTTCGAATCCCCATAGGTTGAACATGCACATATGTTTATCATCAAAATTAGGCATAATCTCTTTTGAAAAAAAAACCTCAAATTTTAGGTCCATTCTCAAATTCATCCCGTGCTTTTTTTTTGCTAAAAAAAAACCTTAACTTTAGGTTCGATCTCAAATCTATCCCAAATTTTTTTTGTCTTGAAAAACTCTCAAACTTTAGGTGTAGTCCCAACTCAGCCTCAAATTTTTTTTTTCTTCGTCTAAAAATTTGCAAATTTTCATTTCTTTGTCTAAAAAATTTGCAAATTTTCAATACGTTCTCAAATTTACCCCGTGGTTCAATACCAAGTTGAAGTGACATTTTCACATAAAAAAAACTCATTAGCAAAGTGATGGGTTGATGATATGGACCGACGTGGCATTTCACGTGGATAATAAATTCATCCTAATAAAAAAATTCTCCAAAATGAAGCTGTTTTATGATATGCAAATTAGGGATACCAACGGTGATTTTTGGATAGAGTGCTAATAGAGTAAATTTGAGATTAGAGTAAAAGTGGTGATTTTTCTCAAACAAAAAGGTTTGAGGTAGATTTGAGACTTGATCTAAAGTTTAGGATTTTTTTCTAGACAAAAAACGTTTAGGACATTTTTGGGACTGAACATAAAATTTAGAATTTTTTTCAAGACAAAATTCGAAATAGGCTTGGGATTTGACCTAAAATTTGGACATTTTTTAGGAATCGGGCCTTGAAAATTATGTACGTGAAGAATATGTGCATGACCTTCGATCAAAAAAAAAAAAGCATATGTCCTCCCCACATGGCTTGATATTTAGGCTTTATTTTTTCTCTTATTTTCAATTTGCTTTATTTCTGTCTTTTGCTATCGAAATAATCGGCAATACGCGTGGTGAATCTGTAGCCATGAGATCTTTGCAGCCCCCTTCCGTAAACAAGATCCAGAAGCAGTGGATCCTCGTCGCCCTCGTCAAAAACGGCGGACGCACGCTCTCTCTCCTCGTTTTCATCATCATTTCTGAAACCGGAGAGAAAAGAAAGAGGAGAATCAAATACTCCATCGCCAATCCTTCAAGCTCACTGGTATATTCTCTCTCTACTTTCTCATTGTCCCTTCTCTCTCTTGCCGCTCGCTTCTTCAATTCTCGAGCGGCCGTTTGATTGCCGAGAAAGTTCTCCGACAGAAAAAAAAAGGGTTGAAAAAGAAAACCCAGAAAAAAAAATCAGAGCTTGGAAGGTTTTAGGAACTTGTTCTCGCAATGGACTTGTTGGGTTGATTGGTTTCGTTTGATTGATCTGCATTAAGCGGTGTTTTCGTGATTCTTCCGTTTAGGAAAGCCAAATTTAGATGGAGAATGTGACTGAATATGTTGTTAGCTGTGGTGATTCCTCTGAGTCGATGAGCTGTTTCATAGATTCGTTGTCCTTCCTTGTAATAAGTGTAGTTCTTTCAAGGATTCGACACGGGACGTTGCTGTCATTAATCAAGTATTGAATAAAGTGTTGAATCCGTTTAACTTGGGTTGGATGGGAATACAATCCGTTTAACAGTTTTTTTTTTTAAATTTTTTTTCCAGTTTGATTTGATTAGTTTCCTTGATTCTTCAGTGGAAAAAAATGCTATAGTTTGATTTACTCGTGCATACATTGCTGTCTTCTTCTCCGATGCTGTTGAATTTGCTGCTGTGCTTGCTTACAAATTATGATGGAACTAGCTTTTGATTCTTTGTGTCGTTCTCCTTGAGCAGTTATCCATGGTTTCTAGTATTGACGAGCTTAAAGAATACTTCAACCTTCGAACGTGAATGCATTCATCTATTGGCCGACTTACCACTATTGGGATGGCATCGATACTTCAAGCCTCTGGTGCATTCTGTAGTGTAGCATCCTCACCCTTCCCCTCCCCGGATAGTTGACCCCACAACAAATAGATATCATTATGATGTGGTAAAAATTTAAGGCCAGTTTTTCAGACAAACAGATTGTTGGCTGCATTCTTGCGTACATCTGGCAAGTTAAATAAAGGAACCTAACGGTTCTAGTTAGCTATATTTCCTGAAAGGAGAAAAAATTTATCAAGAAGGATGCTTCACTCGCTGTGCGTATCTGGAACACTAGCCTCCTCTGCTTTTTGTTCCAAAACTCTTAATTCCCATGCTAAAGCTTTTTCTCCATACCAACCTCTTTTCCTTAGATTTCGGACATCTCATGTTGAAAACATTCGGTATCTAAGTACGCTTGGTGTAATAGACCCTGTGTCCAGGCATCAAAGACTACCTTCACCAGATACCGTTGACCGAGTCCTCAACATTGTCAACTTTCTCAAATCCAAGGGCTTTTCAGAGTCGGACTTCCCACGGCTTGCTTACCTTTGCCCAGGGCTCTTTGCTTCCGAACTTGATCCTACTGATATTGCACCTGTTTTCAAATTCCTCACCGTTGACTTATCAGCTTCTGCTCGGGAATCATGTAGTTTGGTCAACAAGTGCCCTCAGATACTGTTTTCAGATGTGGACTACTGTTTAAAACCTACCTTAATTACCTCAGGCAACTGGGAATAGAGAGGCTTAACTTGCCAAGTACTCTAAATGCACATTTGTTGAACACACGGGTGGAGAAGCTTCATGGGAAGGTTAAGTTTTTGAGGAGCATTGGCCTGACACATCAAGAAATAGCAAGAATTTGTGCACGACTGCCATCCATCTTTGGTTACAGCATTGATAACAACTTGAGGCCCAAGTATGATTATTTGGTGGAGGAGATGGAGAGGAACTTGGAAGAACTGAAGAAGTTTCCGCAATACTTTGCATTTAGTTTGGAGAAGAGGATAGCTCCTAGGCATTTGCATCTAAAAAGGAGAAATGTCAAACTTCCATTGAACAGGATGTTACTGTGGGGCGATGAGAAATTTTTTGCAAAGTGAAATGAGTTATAAATAATTGTTAGTTGGTTGTTTCTGTCATTTCCATCTCTTGTATTCTACTATAGGAACAAGTGATTGATACTTGTTCTCAAAGAGTCAGAGAAGTCCTTGCTTTCATTTATATTTTGAGACATATTGTTAGGTGTGACATACTTTGTCTATATGGACAAGGAACAGATGTTTCTGCAATAGGATTTGCCTCCAGAGCACAAATGAAGTAATTGGTGTCTGAGTTTTACCTTTTCCACTAAGGCTGGTTATATCGGATCCGTGTAAATCAGTTTTACCGTTTCTTTTAGTACTTGGCAGTGTTGCTTGCACCTATGCAACTCTAGAGCATCTCTCTTCTAGCTTGTCCATACATAATTCTATATGTGATTTCTTATTGTAAGATATTATTGATTCTCTTCAGTATTGTCCTTCGGCAGCTCTGTGTGGCATGTGCATCGACAAACTTCCAATATGCGTCTGTCATTTCATTGAGTGCATCTACAGTGGCCAATCTCAATTACATTGAACTGGTATTGCAATCAAGTTTTTGAGACGGAATACAAAAGAGGATGAGGCCATCAACTTCAGCTGATGGAAAAGGGCGTGCTTCTTTAACCCTGCCAAAGCTGATTAGAGGCCTTATATGCTTGTTGGTTCTACTCTTAACTGCTTTTATGTTGTTAGTGTACTTTGGCTTTCTGACTGCCGTCCCTCTGAGATTTTTCAGCATACATTATAGCAGAAAAGGAATATCATTTTTTTTGGCATCTGGTTAGCTTTGTGGCCTTTTCTCTTTGAAAAGATAAACAAGACGAAAGTTATTTTTTGTGGAGAGAGTGTTCCTCCTAGGGCACGTGTATTGCTCATTGCAAACCATAGAACAGAGGTTGATTGGATGTACTTGTGGGACCTTGCCTTGCGGAAGGGATGCATATGTTACATAAAGTACGTTCTCAAGAGCAGCTTGATGAAGCTGCCAGTATTTGGCTGGTCATTTCATCTTTTGGAGTTCATCTCTGTGGAGAGAAAGTGGGAGATTGATGAATCGTCTATGCATCGGATGCTTCTAACATTTTAAAGATCCTAGGGATCCCCTCTGGCTTGCTCTTTTCCCCGAAGGCACAGATTTCACGTAATTTCTCTTCTTACTTTTTATTATGCTGAGTACTTCATTTGACCTTTATTATTTCCACATCTGTGTGTTATCTTTGGATTACTTCAGAGGCCATACCAAGGTCATTGAAATTTAGAGAGAGGATTTTTTTGGAGACTAGTAATTTGAGATCCTGTACGTGATCAGAAAGATTTAATTGATTCTACTCTACCACTTACAAAATGGGTCACCATTATACAAATGCTTTCTCAGGACTTCGGGCAGCACTATTAATATGTTCATAGGATGTGCACATGATCATTGTTTGAATGGATTCCAACTTTTTAGCAACCTAATAGGGGAGGGGGAAAGGAGATGAAATAAATTGGAGATTGGAGAGAGAACTTTTAGGACCAGTCTTCAAGCTTTGGAGAAGATCTTCTCTGAAACCAGGCTTATCCTTAAATTTCTAAATTATAGGCTTCCAGATACGCTTGTTCTTGAAACAAGCTTATAAAGGGAGACCTAAGTAGGTGATTAGGAGAGAGAGAGGAACCCTACCGATAGAGACTTTTATGAACTTATACTTCAAGGAAGAGAAAGTATTATTGTCAGTGTTGAAAATGATCATCTTGGAATAAATTGGTTGCAAAATTTGTTTGGAATAAATTGACTGGATTCCTAGAAATTAGAAGAGCAACTGATGGTATCAGTGTCGGGAGGCTGATTGGAGACAAGTGAAGTGAGTTTCTTCTTCATTGATCTTCAAAAGGGGAAAATGGGTAAAGGACAAACTTTTGGCTTGGCACTTCGTTTAGGAATATGTCTCCCAAAGATTGTTTCCTAGACCTTTTAGTATTGCTAGGAACAAGGTGGACCTTGTGTTTGAATGGTATTTGTCCATTGACGGGAGAATCACTTGGAAAGTTGATTTTTCGACACAAGCCCAAGACTAAGAACCCAAAACTTTTGCTAGTGTTTTCTGATTTACTGTATAATTAAAAGGTCTCTCAATTTTGCTGATTCCTTGTGTTGGGATGGTTGTAAAGATGGAACTTTATCTGTAAAATTTCTTGCAGTCTGTGAAAATAGAAACTTAATGAAGGCAGACCTTGGAGAATTATTTGGCAAGTGAGAGTACTGCATGGAGTTTCCTTTTTTATGGCTTAAAAAGCAACTTGGGACATATTGTCAACTTAATAAATTTGCATTAAAGGGGCAAAGAGTGGGTCAATAGGTGATTCCTTTGCAAAGCAGAGGCAGAGATGGTGAGACATCTTCTCCTTCATCATCCTTGGACAGATTATTTTGGGTGGCCTCTTATGCTTTCATCTGGCTAACTTGGGTTATAGGATCGAAGGATCTGTTGAGCATGAATTATGGGCTTGCAGGGCCCCGTTTGCCTAGCATTAAGAACGAAGGATTAGTCCATCCCTTGTTCTGGTTCTCTTGTTGATATGGGAAGAATGTAAGAACAGAGCCAAGTAGGAAGATGCCTCTTTTGGTAATTATTGAAGATCAACTGAAAATGTTATATTTTTTGGTATAGTGGGAACTTATGCATGTAATTGCTGTGATTGACATTGCAGATGCTTTATCTTGTAACCGAGCACCAAGGGGGTTTGCAACCCTTGGTGCCCCATACTACTTTTTTTTTTACCTATCAAAAGAAGAGTATATTTTCTTTAAAACTTAGAGATATTTTCTGAATTCTGGTTTATGTATGGAGGAGGTCCCAATTCTTCTGATTTATATGTTATTACCGAAATGTATTGTGCTCAAAACAACTTGATAGGCTGAGATTATTAGATTGGCCGTCAAATTGGTCCATTAGTTCCTCTGTGGCCAATCTGCTGTTACTGACCCCCTGCATCTTTCTATCCAGCCTGATAAGAGGTGGCTAATATACTGACTTAACAATTAAACCTACTTGTTAAATCACATGAAATGTACTCAAGAATTGTTTAATCTAACTTTCCCCTTTTTTCTTGGCCTGTGATAAATATTTCGTTTATCTGAAGAGATTAAGAGTGAGGTTACATTCACAGTCTCAATAGTCCTGTTCCAAGTTCAGTCATATTCCAAACGTCAATTGATGTAAAGGACTCCTAATGTAAAATGATATTTAGGTCATTCGGTATCATCTGTGCTCTGAAGCTATCTTACAACAATTTTGACGAGATGTCTTGCTGTCCATCAGGATAATGGATCTTTATATCATGCCTATGGATAGATGAACCTTGTTATCTTTTTTCTGTAAACTTATACGCCTAGTGGATTGAGCCTAAAATGTTCCCTGCAGTGAGCAGAAGTGTGAACGAAGTCAAAAATATGCTGCTCAAAATGGCCTACCAATCCTAAGAAATGTGCTGCTTCCAAAGACAAAGGGTTTTAACACATGCTTGCAGGAGTTGCGGGCCTCTCTGGATTCAGGTTTTCTTAATTTAACGACTGCTTTGACTGGAGTGTTGGGTTTATATTTCTAACTGAGGCATCCATATGGACCTCGTAGGTTCCTCATCAATTGATAGAATATTACTATTCTGAAGGTTGTCATAAATAGGAAGCAAGTGTTGATGGCTTGGTGATAAAGATTGATCCTTTTTCACCAGGACCCTCCAGGTCAAACTTTCTAATGTTGAAGCAAATTCATCAGTTTTTCCATGTGGAACTTGAGAAGCTATATCTTCTTTTTTTTTTAAGGGTGAGAAGCTATATCTTAATGAGCACTTATTTCAAGATTTGACATGAAAAATCAGGTGGTATGTCCTGTGGTTTCTCTAAATATTCTTTTTTTTTTTTGGGTAAGGAGCTCTAAATATTCTTAATCTTATGGAATATAAGAAAACTGAAATTATAGGTTTTTCGTTTCCAGAATGATATAGGGGATGAAATCTTTTTTCTTTTACTACTGAAAATATAATACATGAACTGGAGTCCCTATATCTTGAGCTAAAGTGAGAAGAAACGAGTATGGCAAATATTTTTCCAGGGAAAGACAGACAAATAGTACTCTGACTAGAAATTCAGTGAAAATGAATCATCAAAGTTGTCCTGTTAACTGTTTCTTCCAGCTTGAGTAAGCTTCTTTCCTCTATTGCAGTTTATGATGTGACCATTGGTTACAAATACCGTTGTCCATCTTTCATGGACAATGCATTTGGTGTAGACCCAGCAGAAGTTCATGTGCACGTTCGACGTGTCCGCCTCGATGACATCCCGACAGCTGAAAATGAAGTCGCTTCTTGGCTGATGGATACATTCCGCTTCAAGGACCAGCTGCTCTCTGACTTCCATTCAAAGGGCCATTTTCCTAACCCAGGAACAGAAAAGGAACTCTCGACGGTGAAGTGCTTTCTGAATGCTTTTGGCGTTATCTTCTTGACCTGCACATGTACCTATCTCACATTTTTCTCATCCATATGGTTTAAGGTGTATGTTTCTTCCGTTTGTGCATATCTGGCATCTGCAACCTATTTTAACATTCGGCCACGACCAATTGCTGGCTCTGGCAAAGCTGTTATTGCTCGCAATGGTCCCAAGCATTGATCAGGAATAATTCAGAATCTGCAATTTCTTTCTCCATTATTTCATATCACCAACATTGAAATCTGTCGTACTCTATGTATTTCTGTCTCTAGATGTCTGGATTTACCAAGTAGTTTTCTTGAGGAGTACTCTTTTACGAATGACGAATGTTGGCTGGATACTTTTGCTTCTCATGGATGACTTCGTTTTGCTAGGTTTGTGCAGTCTGGTCTTTCATTTGGTTTATTTAGCTTCTATGTGTTGTCTGTCGTAGCTCCTACTTGCTGCTAAAAGAGCCTGACCATTTCTATATAACAGTTCGCTCATCTGAACTTGTTTAATCAATAAGCGGAACTTCCATGAGGACTAAAGCGAGGGCTTACTTTGAATATTGAGAGCTTCCCCTCCTACCCTAGACTTCCACTTGTCAAAGTACCTGCAGAGTTCTATATATTTATCAGTGTAACAAGGAAAAGTTTTACCAGAGGTTTTTGACATGATCTCCACATGATCGCAGTTGTTAATGTTCTTTGGTTGGGCTCGTGAGTTTAATCTTAGCTCCAAACTTAAAATCAACAAGGAAAGTATCTTTGTAGCAGATCATCCGTGGAAGGTTGTCATTAGAAGGGAAACGTTGATCATTGCAAGAAGGGACAATGATAAAAAGAATTCTTGAACTTCGATTCGATGTGTAATGTGATCTCTAAATTTTAAATTTATTTAATGTGGTCATTGAATTTTAATTCAATGTGTAATATCATCCTTGAATTTTCAATTTGTTTAATATAATTTCCAGACTTTTAGTATATGTCTAATTTTGTCCTCAGACTATATGCAAATATTTTAATGTTGTCCTTACATTAATTCGAGTTCGGGCAATATTGAATATTTTTGTAGTGTCCAATATTAAATTAAAAGTTAATGTATAATATTGAAATAATTAAAAGTTCAGGAATGTCATTGCGACAGGCCATAGGCCCCCATGGGCGAACCTCAAGCTTGTCGACCAAAGGTGAGCGAGGCTCAACCTCGAAGCCAACTCAAGTGAGCGAGGCTCGACCTCACCAGTCTCGAGTGGGCTTGAGCCTCATTGGATCTGGCTTGACTGCGCTTTACTAGGCGAGCTTGCTGGCAAGGTCAAGCCTCGCTGGGCCATGCCAGTGGCTGGTCATGGGCCGTCATCGAGGGCCAGTGACCTGTCAAGGGAAAAGAACAAAAAAAAATAAAATAAAATAAAGATTAATATAACAAAATATTTAATATTAAATTATTAAGAAATTCAACATGAGAATTCCATAAACTGTTTTCACCTTTTCAGATAGAGAAATTTATTTTCTGAATTTATACATCAAAATTTTTGTTAGACCAGAAAATATTTTCTGTTGACTCGTCATTTTTGACTAATCATATGTGTGAAAGTTTGGAAAATAATATTGCTCCATTAGCTTTATTGCTTCTAGTCACTTGTATCTTTCCATTTTCGTGGTCGGAGAGCCGATCATAACCGGGATAACGTTTAGCCCTTGATGTTGATCTTAGCCAGAGCAGTTGACAGGATCAAAATCAAAAGCAAAAGTTGATCGGCTCGGTCAGTATGGGTAAGTATTGAACCAAATGATAGATTGATGTTTGCACCAAAAAGTGACGAGGTCGTTGACATGAGTGAACATGGGATTAGAACGTCAAATATTTCCAAGCATGCGACCCACCGCCGACTACTTAGATCAGTATCCATGTCGACGTACATCGATGATTGCAACTAATCAGTTTACGAAATACGACGACAAATGGTTAATGATGATTGGCAACGGTACCAATTAGCATTGATCTAAGTTGCCATGGTGTTAGAAGAAAGCTGAATGCATGAGCAGCATCAAGATACAGTATGCAAGCTCAAAGCCACTGGAGAGAAAAGCCACTGAGATCGTGGAACGACTGGCATGCATTTTTGAAGGAACAATCGCTCGAGAAAGGGCACAGAACTTCCGGAGCTGGAAGAAAATGGATACAACAACTGGGAATTGCTCAGACGCGGTTATGGCGCTACCGCCATAAACATCATCGTTTTGGATACATGTGTGAGTGAGTTATGTTAAAAAGTTTCATATCGAAAAATTGTTGTTTTGAACAATAAAGGTATCCTATTTGATATATAACTCACTGACTTGAGCTTTTGAATGAAGGTGGATCTAACTAGATATGTTGAGAGACTTGAATTTTGGCTTTTTCTTAGTGATATCTCCGGGTGAAGATATTAAGTTTCTGTTGCACTCTCCCAACAAATGTTATCAGAGCCGATGGCTAATGACCAATGCAATTTTCATTGGTGGGCATTGTGATATAGTAACGCGGGTTCGATGACAGACAACATGGCTATGAAGTTGGGCGTTGATGGAGATTCAAGATGAGATATTTTGATAAAAGAGCATACTAGGACTAAGGGGGAGCAAACCTAATGTCGAGCTCATGTATGGGGGAAGATTTTTAGGATGCACATATCAGTAAGTTGTGTGAAAAAGTCTTACATCACATAATTGATGTAGTGTGAAGTAATTAATATATCATTGTTAATCCATAATTTATTAGCTTAAGCTTTTGAGTGAAAGTGGGTTGAACTGAATATGTTAACGAGCTCTAATATAGGCTCCCTCCTATCTATCTTCCCGATAAAGGTATTGGACTTTTACTAAGCGCTCCCAATACATCGTTCGTCTATTGAAGAGCACCCCAACAAATCCAAAAGATTTACTAGCTTTTAATTTTCTTTATTTTTCTGCGCTGTACTTTTAGTTTCCATACTCGTTTCATCGATTAAATTCTCGTTTGTTTCATAGTTGTAGCTTTTAGATCTGCATCGTCGATTAAATTTTGCCGTATATCTTTATCACGGGTTTTGCGTAGTCAATTAAATTTCGGGGTATAATTTTTGCGTTCTCAAGCCTTGTTATCGATTAAATTCTAGCATGGTTTGCTTATGTGTTGTTCCTTTGTATTGACTATACTTTTCAAGCCTTGTCATCGAATATGTTCCAGCCCAATTCGTACTTGTAAAGTTTTATTCAAAGTGAATTTGTTGATTTACATGTCATCGGTGATATTTTTGTCCGGAGTCGCCACATAACTTGATTCCTCTAATTAAAAATCGAAGAACGACTTCCAGTAAAAAGATGTTTTGTTACGGGAGAAATCCAACCGACACATCTTTTTAGCATCAATTCGAGGAAATACGGTGCTTGGGAGGAACCAACTTGATCCTGACGATATGGGGAGGTAACAGCTCGCCATCACTGCGCGGCAATGAGAGGGTAGGACGCTCCGAGTCATTCACTGCATGGTGGCAAGGATCAATCCCAATGGAGATCAGCTTCACGGATGAGCAGAGAAGGCAAGTGGAGCTAGCTCCGACGACGACAGTTCTCAACGAGCACTACAACGAAACAACTGACCATGTGATGAAATACGATCGTGTGGTTGATCCAATGATCATTCCCATTCCCATGGTCATGGAACGTCCGGGAACGTCGAGTCATTCAATTCAGATACGGGCAAAGATCCTACTTAACCCTGCACCTTCTGGGTACGATCCATTCATGCTCAAATTGCCCTTGGCACTATAGGTCAAGTTATACCACCTCCAACACCAGGATAGGACTTTCGCGAAGGACGGAAACCGCTGGTACGCGCCCCTCTCCCTCGTAGGCCTAATGTTGTCATCGACAGCCAAGGCAGACCCCCATCTCACCTGGGGGTTAGGATGGCCAAAGACCTGAGGTAGGAAGCAATGGCGATGCCCCTAGTCCAGTGTATGCTCTCGTGGACCAAATATGGCAGTCGACGATCACGTTCGACCGCTACCTTTGTCTGGACGAGGACAACCCGGCCGCTCGAGTGATCCTTGTCAAGACGAGCTCTAGCACCTCACCGTCATGCCTGCAAAGTCTGGTGCGTTCTCGTTCGTCCTATAGATATCCCATTGTCATTTCAGCGAATTTTACCGCGTCTGCAGCCCTTTGAAAAATATACATGACGTTTATAATCAATACATTTTAGTGCCATGTAATTTGGTAATTAAGAAATAAATCCACGTGGCAATTTATTTATAAAAAAAAGGAAAAAATTATCAAATAAGGGGCTCAAGTGAAGCCATTTTCTAAAAAAAAAAGAGCTCAGAATGCACCATGTCTCATATTGGGTTTTTTGTGACATTGAGATTTTTGTGACATTAGTAATATTACTCAAATCAGGCTGTCCATTTTCATTTAACGGCCAAGATTGAGAGAATTGAGATTCAAATTTTTTCAAACTCTAAAAAAATTCCCCCCCCCCTCCCCAATTTTTTTCCCTCGCCCTCAACAAATGATGTGGGCCCAATTTTAGCCATCCAAATGAAATTAGACAGCCTGATTAAGTAATGTTACTTATATCATAGAAATCCCAATATTAGGTGATCTAGATCCTGTCTCAAATAAGAGTCCGAAGTGGTCAAATAGTCTCAAATAAGGTTTTTGAAGTGGCCAAGTCATCTCAAGGAGGCTTGAGCTCTCCAGCCAGGCAAAGCTGCTGCGGAAGAGGGGTATTTTAGTCAAAATATAATTTAGACATCAAATAAATATCTTAAAAACTAAAGGTCCCAAAATGATTGATATTTCGCTTCTCCACGCTTTGTGTTTCTTCTTCGCTTCTTCTTACTGAGCCCATTCCTCACTCTTTGCACTCCCTTCCGTGGGGTTTCATTTTTGCCATGTTTATCTTCTTCGTTTCCTACTTCTGCCGCGTTTCTCCAATATTCTAGGTCAAATCGAAATCCCTAAACTAAAACCCAAAACCTTCGGTTGATGAGTTTCTTCCCATTGCAGCTTCGTTACATGGGGGTTTTTCGTTTTCGTCTGTTGTTTGCTTCATTATTCACTGTAGCTGCTCTTTCGTTCATCCAAGGAGGAGAAAAAATTGCAGATTGTTGAAGCAAAATGTAAACAAGGCGTGGACATCTCATGAATGCCACACTGATGCAGCGATAATAGTGATGCTAAGAGGGGAATAATTTGTGTTATGGTGTTTTACTTGGCTGTTTTGATCAGACTTAAGGCACGTTCTGTCCCCTTTTGTGTGAATTGATGAATGTAAGTTGAATTTTCTATTGGCAAGCGGTATCTACCGAGCATTTCGAAATCGGACTTGCCGTAGGTGCCGATGGTGGTCCTATTTGCATTTTTTTTTTAATGTTTTGCTTTTTGTGATGCATTTCTGATTTTGCAATGAATCCACGTTTTGTCCCTATTGAATGAAGGCTGCCATCCACTGAATGTTTCTGATGCTGTTTTAGTGATACTTGTGTTTTTAGTTCCTTTTCATGCCTTTTTTCCCAAGAACAAACACTTTTGGGACCACAGTGCAACCTTCGTGCTTCAAGTGAATTAGAATCTTAATTGTTTGCCACTTCAGAAGAAATCTTTGAAAATTCAAAATGGCGTGTTGCATGGAAGCAACTCTGTGTTTTGCAATTTTTTTTTCTATTTTGCTGTCTTCTTTTTTTGTGTGTATAGAAACATATTGACTTTATTTTTTGCTTCCATTTTATTTTACACCGGGTGAGGGATGTAAAGAAGCGAATTATTCCCTTTATGATAGTGGGTGTGTTAAGGCTGTTGAGGGCATTGAAGAAGAGGGGTTTTCCATTATCGATCTTGATGAGTTATACAGAAGACATCTAAGATGTGTTGAGAGTGATGGGTCGATGGAGAGGGATATGAAGGTTGACAGCGGCATGTATGTAGATGTATTAGCTGATAATAGAGATTTCTTGAATATGAATTGCCCAAAATGTATATGCACATCTGAGTTCAATGCTAAAATTGCCTATGGAGAATCCTGTTTTCAAGTTGGGGTTGTGTTTTAATCACGTTGAGAGTTTAGAGAAGCCGTTAGGAACCATGCCATAAAAATTGAGAGACAGGTGACGTTCGTCAAGAATGCACGAAATAGGTTGAGGGTGGTGTGTTTCAGAGGGTTGTAAGTGGCTCATTTATGCTTTAAAGTACAAGGGGAGCATACTTTACAGTCAAAACTTCAACTTTGCACATACATGTAATAGAACTCTACATGTTCCTCAAGTTAGCACTAAATGGTTGCAAGCAAGTACTGTGATAGGCTGAGGAACAGTCCTATATGGCCAAGTGCTTTGATAAAAAAAATAATGAGTCTGAGAATGTTTTTGAAGCTATAAAGGGCAATGGCCTATAGAGCAGCCTAAAATCTTCCTAATTAGAACACGTCCTCAATTTTTTGACATGCTTGATATCGCCTCGCGGGATCTTCGACTAGAACACATCACTCAAGACGTGGAATACTTGCGGACTCCAAGACTTGCCACTACTTCGTTCCTTCCACACCTGCAATATGTACTCTTCTGATTGATGAATCAAACAAGCTTGAACAACCAGGTTCGAAGCTTTACAAAAGCCGGATGCACAAAAACAGCATAATTAATTGGAATGTCAACTAATAGAGTGAGGCCACAGCAACCGCGCAACAATCACAATTTGATCCAACACACAAATCTCGGGTTTTTTTTTTCCGAAATTAGGCTTTTAAAAAAATATTACCAAAATGGGTCCAAAAAAATTTTATTAGCAAAATGTGGGTCTGGGCGGCACTCAAATTGCGCACGGGCCCATAGTGGCTAAGCCCTTTTTTTTTTTCATATTTTTAATTTATTTTATATTTTATAACATTTATATTTATATTACTTTGTAAATGTAATTTTTTTATTTGGAAGCTTATTTTTATAACATAGTTATCAATAATTAATTGAATAATTTACTAAGATATATGTAATTAATTTAATTAGTACGAAAACATTAAGAAAAAATTCACGAGGCCCCGTGCGGTAACATTTTAATTTTTTTTTTTCATGTTTGTAATTATTTTATATTTATAAATTTATAGCTTGTAAATATAATTTTTTTAATTTGAAACTTTTTTTATAACATAATTATCATAGTTAATTGAAAAATTTATTAAGATATGTGTAATTAATTTAATTAGTATGTAAATAATTAATAAAAATTTCAAGAGGTTGTGCTGCAGCATTTTTCTAATTTGTCTTTCATACATGTTTTTAATTATTTTACATTGTAACATTTATATTTATAATTTTTATTTAGAAATTTAGATTTATATCTATAATAAAAAGATTATTTTTTTATTTCGAAACTTATTTTTATAACATAATTATCAATAATTAATCAAATAATTATTAAGATATATGTAATTAATTTAATTAGTATGCAAATAATTAATAAAAATATTTCACGAGGCCCGAGCAGCAACATTTTTTTTAATTTCATAATTTTACTTGTTTAATTATTTCATACTTATAATATTTATAATTATATAACTTTGTAAATATAAAAAATTATTTCGAAGCTTATCTTTGTAACACAACTATCAATACTTAATTAAAAATTTTATTAGATATATATTAATTTAATTAGTATGTAAATAATTAATAAAAAATATTCACAGGCCCCGTGCTACAGCATTTTTTTAATTTCGTTTTTCACATGTGTTTTAATTAATTTATATTGATAATATTTATATATTTTATTTGTAATATTAATTTTTATTTTGAAGCTTTATTTTTAAATATAAGTGTCATAATTAATTTAAAATTTTATTTAATTATATGTCATTAATTTATTTATATGTAAAATAATTAATAAAAAATTTCATGAGACACATGGCTAGTTTTTTAATTTCATATATATTTTTTTAATTTTTTAATTATTTTGTGTTTATAATATTAAAAATTCTATAACTTGTAAAAATAAAAAAATTATGTTTACAAAGTTATATAAATATAAATTTTTTATCAATATAAAATAATTACAAACACGTAAAAAAAGTGATTAAAAAAATACTATTGTACGGGCCTCATGATTTTTTTATTAATTATTTACATACTAATTAAATTAATTACAGATATCTTAAGAAATTGTTCAATTAATTATTGATAATTATGTTATAAAAATAAGCTTCAAATAAAAAAAAAATATTTACAAAGTAATATAAATATAATGTTATAAATAGAAAAAAATTAAAATACAAAATTGGAATGAAAAAAGGGCCAGCCACTATTGGCCCATGCGGCAATTGGGGCTGCCGCCTAGTGACAGCCCAATTTGCCAACAGCCCAGCGGCACTTAGAGTGCCGCACAGGCTCATTTTTGAATGCCAAACAATTTGAGTGCCACACCCCAATTTAGTAATTAAAATTTTTTTGGACACTTAGAAATGCCTAATTTCGGGCCCCACAAATCTGCGTCTTTCTTGGTTAACATGAGTTTCGAATGCTTTAAGTTTCTTGGTTATAACATGATGGGAGATACTAGGACTTCAAGAAGCCAATCCCTCTTCATGAGACGAAGAAAGTAGAATGACTGCAGTACTTCATCCAACGAACGGGCATCCTGACCTCTTGTAGACATTTTATCGAGCATGTGATAGACACCTTAGCCAAACTACTAGATCCAGCTATGGAGCAATGATTCACATCCAAACTATCACAACATCATCAAAACAGGTTCAAGCAACGATAGATCCTCAATTGGAGACGATTTCCCAATCAAACACACAACTAGCGTCTCAGCTTTGTTTTCATTCCCAAGAGCAGAAAGAGAGACGCAAGAGCAGAGCCGCGAACTCCGATTGCGCGCAGAGAGAGAAACATCTAAGGATTGTTTTGATTCTTGACAGAGACAAAGAAACTAGAGCGCTTACACAGAGAGAGAGAGAGAGCAGATCTAGCAACTCAGAGAGCTTCGAGAAGTCCCCTACGAGAGGGGAAAAATTGGAAGAAGAGACGTTTTTAATTTGTTCTTTTGGAGCGGAAGAGATTGAGTGAGAATGGGTTGGTAAAAAGAACGCGCAAGCAGAGCGTGGAGAGCGAAATATGAATTCTTCTTTAGAATTTGTAGTTTTAAGATATTTATTTTATGTACAAATCATATTTTTTGACTGAAAAACCTCTCTTTCCAACCGCAGAATTTGGCTGGTTAGAGAGCTCATGCCCTCATTTGAGACGATTTGGCTATTTCAATCTTTATTTAAGATTATTTGACCCAATTCAGGCTTTATTTGAGATATGGTACACTCTTGATCATTTTTTGAGAAAATGGCTCAACTTGTAGCCTTATTTGAAATTTTTCCAAAACTAATCACACTTGGATTTTTCTTTTTAAAAAATTCAGTCTTAATCTTGAAAATAAGCTAAAAAAAAGTTTAAAATGAGGAAAAAAAAAAGGGTTTTCGCACTGTTTTCCTTTCGATCTCATCGCTCACGCACATCGCCCCTTCGGTCGCGTCTGACCAGCCGCCTCTACTGCCGCCGTTCGACGACCTCCGGCTAGTGCCCTGCCCTCGCGATCTCATGTCTCCTGATTCCCCTTTCTCAAGTTTCTCTTTGCTTCAAATCCCTTTTCCCAAGGATCTCAGCTCGGCGGCATCACAAGGCGATCAGCCAAAGCTCGATTCATTTTTTGAGCTCGTCCTCTAGCCGTCATCTCCAAGCCGAATAGGGATTTCCATGACCGAAACTCGTTCCCACGAACCCTTTTGCTCTGCCCTGCTTTAATAATAGAAGAGTGAGCTCGGTTTTCTCTGATCCTTGAGTGTTTGGTGTCGACTGAGTTATTTCGATTGGGTCAAGCGTTTCCTGGCGTTTCCTCATCGTCTAAGCGTAGACGCGAGCTCCAGAATGGTTAATATCTTGTCTTCACTCTGCGATCACAACCTGTTCCATGAAATGCTTGAACCAAACTTGCGTAAGTCTTTTCTGATTCTGGGGTCGTTCTGGACGTACATGGCCTTTAGGCATGGCTTAGGGGATTCTCGTTGCTGCCATATTTCCGTGTGCCGTCGTATTTTCTTGCTCATTGCCTCAGTATAGTTCGTGGTTTTCCTCGAAATTGTCGACTGGTGACCGACATTTTGATAACAAACGGTGGTGGAGGTCGACAGCTCTGATGATCGGTCTGATAACTGGAGGGAGTAATTGGCGATGGTGGGGGCGGCGGCGGCACCCTTCTATTTTTTTTAAAAAAAAATAGCTAACTTTTTAGTTTTAATTTTTTTAATTTTTTAGCTTTTTTTTTATTACTGATTGAGATCCTTCGACAAGCCATATAGATGGTTTTTTTTTTCAATTAGGTTTTAAAAAATTATTTACAAAACTAGGTTTAAAAAAATTATTTACCACGATGGCGTCACGCGGCACTCAAAATGCTGCACGGGAGTCCAAATTCCGGCAGGCCTGCATGGCATTCAAAGTGCCGCGCCAGTCTCAGCGCGGCACTTAAAGTGCCACGTGAGGCCCATCGCGACAGCCCAAACCCGCGCGGCATTTAAAGTGCCGCATGAGGCCGCGCGGCATTCTGAGTGCCAGGCAGTCCCGTGCGGCCCAAGGGCCTGCAAACCTTTTTTTTTTTGTTTTTTCTTTTCCATATTTGTTATGTGTTTTTAATTATATTTATAACACTTATATTTATATAAATTTTTAAATATAATTTTTTTATTTTGAGGTTTATTTTTGTAACATAATTATCAATAAATAATTAAAAATTTTATTAAGATACATGTAATTAGTTTATTTAGTATGTAAACTAATAAAAACAAGTAAAAATATATGAAATTAAAAAAATGTTTCCGTACCGGCCCCGTGAATATTTTTTATTAATTATTTACATAGTAAATAAATTAATTACATATATCTTAATAAAATTTTGAATTAATTATTGATAATTATGTTATAAAAATTATTTTTAAAAGGAAAAAAATTATATTTACAAAGTTATATAAATATAAAATTATTTAAAACATGTAAAAATATGAAATTTTAAAAAATGCCTGTGCGGTGGTACTAATTTATAATAAACTAATTTTACATATCTTACCAATTTTATTATATGAATATATTTTTTATTTGTTCACGTACTAAATAAATTAATTACATATATCTAAATAAAAATTTTTAATTATTTATTGATAATTATGTTACAAAATAAGCCTCAAAATAAAAAAAATTATATTTAAAAATTTATATAAATATAAATTTTATAAATATAATTAAAAACACATAACAAATATGGAAAGAAAAATGAAAAAAAAAGGTTTGCAGGCCCTTGGGCCACATGGGCCCGCCCGGCACTCAGAATTCCACACGAGCCTGTGCGGCACTTTAAATGCCGCGTTAGGCCTCGCGCCTAGCGCAACACTTTGAGTGCCGCGGGGGGTCCATGTGCCATCTTAAGTACCGCACGGGCTCCATTGTAGTAAATAATTTTTTTAATTCTAATTTTGTAAATAATTTTTTTAAACCTAAATTGGAAAAAAAAATCCCATATAGATGCCATGTAAGATTTCCGGCAAAGCTTATCGAAGTTGACACTCAAATAATAATTTTTCAAAAAAATTGACGCTTAAATAATCAAAAATAAATTTTGACACTAAAGTGAGCACCGTATACAAACTTTAGCATTCCTCATGTCCTTTCGCCTCTTTAGATATCTTCCCTTCTAGCTACCATCTTGGTTATCCTAATGGGACGTTGTTTCTCCGATTAATGGATAATCTCGGACAATTGACATGAACTTATCTCACTTTTCAAAGCATCACTCTGTGATCTCTATACCAATTGTCTCCATGAGACATCGATTTGCTGTGTAAAACATCGATCGTAAACATTGAACAAGTCATCTATCGCCTATGTAGCACGGACTCGCCTCTTGGGGGGATTTTCGCATGTCCGACATGCGCCGGAACACGGCCGGACATGCTTGGACACGCAGTCAGTGCGTGTTCGACAATCCGACGCGGGGTCAACGACTGGGACACGCTCGGACTCGGGTGTTCTAGGGCAATTTGTTAAACTTTTAGTCTTTAAGGGGCGAAAACCAAAATCTACCCTAATTTAACTGTGGTCTCTGACTCTCTCTCGCTCTCTTTCACTCTTGATACTCTCTCGCTCTCGGCTCTTTGCTCTCGTGTCGCCTGGTAGCTTCACCTTGTCGGTACACCGCGGACTCGCCTCGTCGCTTCACTGTGCCGTCTCACCTTGTCGCCTCACCACGCCATCTTGTGTCACCTAGCTGCACCGCCTCGCTTGAGTCATTCACCCTTGCGTTGCCTCACTTGTGTCGCCTCGTGTCACCTCGCTGCCTGTCTCACCTCTTTCCCTTAAGGTCAGTATCCTTGCTCGCTGTCAAAGTAGCTCATTTTTGGATTTGGCAAAATGGACTCTCTCTCTCTCTCTCGCAAACACACAAATATTGAAACTTTCTCTCACAAATTTGGGTCATTGTTGCTGGAGTCACTGGTCCACTTAATTGACATAGCTAGTCGTTTGGCAACATGAGGCAATCGTCACTAATATGCTTCATGTGTATATTGGGCTGTTTCCTAATAGCTTAAGCTTGTCGAGAAAATGGTGCACATCAACTAGAATGATTTAATGATACCGATTATAGGGTACTGCAGATGCAGTCAGACGGTACTTGAGGCTCTTCGAGGAGCATGATGTTTTGGAGTTCCTTGTTCTTGCTGGGGACCCTTTGTATGGAATGGATAATGAGAGATTTATTCAATTTGCTGATCATCTTTTCACTGGCCACAGATGTGCGTTAACTACTGTGACGCTATATATCATAATCTGAAGAAGCAGCTTGACATATGGCCTTGAGGTTCTCTAAGCTGATCTTATAGGGTAACATCTTTTTTTTTTTTTTCTTTTCTATGTTTTGACTAACATTTTCCATCAACATTTTTCTAGAATATGCTGTGATCTATGAGTTTGAAGCTCCTATCTAGGGTCACCGAGCAGTTTTACCGCAAAGCAATCATATATGCATGGTAAATATTATGGTTAATACCACAAAAAATCTCAAACTGATACATCTATAACAAATTTACTCTGAACTTTTCTTTTTACCACGAAAAACCTCAAACTGGTACACCTGTGACAAATATATCCCAAACTATTTGTTTTACCATAAAAAACCCAAACTGGTACATTTTTGATAAATTTACCCCAAACTAATTTTTTTACTACAAAAAACCCCAAACTATTACATCTATGACAAATTCCCCCCTTGTTAAATTGGATTAGTATAATGAAAAACCCTAAATTGATACACCTGTGATAAACATAAGGTAAAAATCCCAAACTAGTATACCCATGAAGTGCCACATGCCATCCAATTAAGCAATTTGACGTTAAATTTAACAAAAACTAACGGAGGGTAAATTTGTCACAAATATATCAGTTTGGGGTAAATTTGTCACAAGTGTACCAATTTGGGATTTTTTGAGGTAAAAAAAATATAGTTTGGGGTAAATTTGTCACAGGTGTACTAGTTTGGAGTTTTTTGTGATATTAACCCTAAATATTATGAATTTAGGCAATTATAGGCCTGGAGACCTATAATATTAAAAATATACATTTAATACACAATGTGTCTCAGCATGTCGGAATTTTTTTTTTTTTTTTTGGAGAAATCATGTCTCGGCATGTCGTGTCGTGTCGTGTCTCATGTCCTATGTCGTGTTTGTGCTACATAGTCTGTTGCCTAATCAACCTCAAAGAAGTTAGGTGTTCACTTAACCGAGAACCTAGCCTTTCGATATGGCCTCTCGAGACAGATTACACCGAAACCTTCATAATCTCACTTCTAGTGCTCGATAAGGAGGTTTCTTCCATAAAATTTCCGAAGATTGTGATACGTTCTGAGACGCATAGGCTTTATTTATGGATAAAAGTTGGGAAATAGAGAGATATCTCTCTAGACATTATTCCAGATGTTTGATAGCCAATTGCAAGGGAAATTAAAATAAACTTTATACTTTAGGTGGTCCCAGAGATATTCGCACCCGCATGAACATTGTACCTATGATCACGAGAATATTGTGTAATTCTCTAATTAGTTGCCCACATTTCCACGCGAACTTGAGGCAAGGCCGCGGGGAATTGATCAGGCGTAGTAGTAAATGCTTTGTCCTGGCCCTTGAGGAAGTCTCCCACTATTGCCAAGCTTGGCTCCAGCACCAAACTCTCCCATGCCTTCTCAACATCTTTCCCTGGACTCTCGAAGACCCCGGTCGCATCGATGCGGCGGATGTTCCACCCGCGCTCTTCGATGAGCCTCCGGATCTTCTCGACTTGGCGGCGGGTTAACTCGAAAGTGTTGACCTTGATCTCGCTGATGGCCTCGTCGAGCAGGACCTCCTGCGGTTTCTCGTTGTCGATCATGCGATTCTCGACTCTCAGGAAATGGTCCATCTCCGGGACTCCAATTGCACGGCGAATGCCACTCGAGTAGTCGGCTTGCGGGGCGAACATGCCTCGCACCTCGCCTATTAGGCCTGCGGCAACCATCTCGTCCACCCGTTTCGACACACGCGCATTCAGGACGGGGGGCGACACGTCCAACCAGAGGAAACAACAATCGTAAGTGGACCTGAAGTGGAGCGTCGGGTCCTCCACGAGCACCTCGATAAAGGAGTTCGATCCCCCGGCGACGATGGCGGGATGCCCACGTTCGGTTATCTGCTTGATGGCGGTCAATGCATCGCGGCAGAAATCGTGCGCCGAGAAGTCGACGTCGGGGTCATTGATCACTCCTAAGAGGTGGTGCGGCACGCCTCGGCGCTCGAGCTCGGTGACCTTATTGGTGACAACATCGAGCCCCTTGTACACCTGCATTTTGTCGGAATTGATGATCTCGGTTTGAAAATGGACCGCGAGATCGATCGAGAGCTTGGTTTTTCCGGTTCCTGTCGCTCCCAAGATAAACACAACCTTGGGCTTGTTCGGCTTTGGAGCTCCATGGATGGACTTCATGACTCCTACGTAAGAAATCAAAATAAAAGAAAACGAAACTTAAGACAGTCATAAATTGTTTATGGAAAGAAGCAAGCATACACAAAGAAATATTTCTAAAGACGAAAAGCCTAGTGAAGAAAAGGGCTTTCGACAAGGGAAGATAATTACCGTACAGAGGTAACGCTCCGTGAAAAGAAAAAGGAAAAGAAAAGAAAAAAAGAAATAACGAAAGGAAAGGAATGCATAATTGGCATTTCAGTTGGAAATTGCTGTGCCGACCGTCCCACCAATTCTGACGGTAGGGCAGTCAAATTTCCACTATCTGTATTTTGGGAACAATATTCACGTAATCTTTTTATTTAGCCGGAGAATAATATCTATTATTTTAAAAGTGACAGCTCATTATTTGATTATTATCAAGTGGATATATTTTATTAAAATCTTTGATTGTGTAGACCCTCTTATAATTTTTTTAAAAAAATTTTAGCTTACAATTAAAAAAAAAAAAGAAATTGATTGTGGTCCGGTTTCACCAATTCAGAATTGTGGTGGAAATTTGACCGTCCCACTGTCAGAATTGGTGGGACGGCCAGCATGGCCATTTCCCTTCCAGTTCTAATGATTTTATCATTGATTCTTGGCAAGAAGCAGGGAACTAAAGAAGACGAATTTAATGGAAATTTGAAGCTATCTTCTAAAATTGTCATATGTTTTCAGCGACAATATTGGAATACCGTCCCACGTAAATCTAAAATATGGACATGAAGCTAGTCTCGAGACATAAAATATGGTAATGGCACAAAAAAAAAAGGCATAAAACATGACTTTGTCCAGAAAATCTATGAACAAAGTTTTCCCACGGTTCGCCCTTGCACACCAATGATAATAAAAGATAAAGGGGAAAAGCGATGCCTGGCATGACAAGAACAGGAAGCGATAGATACTGCGAAAGAACACAAAGATATTAAATATTTTCTGTGAATGAACAAGTCACTGATGCAATACTGTTCCATTAAACCGATAGAGATAATGAAAAAAAAAAAAAGAATTCAAGAACATAACTCACTTGCCTAACAATTGCACTGAAATGAGACCTTCAAAAGCTAGAGGCAATGAGGTTTTGGTCTCTTATATAACGAGTCTCACCAGCTTTGGCATTTTCTGAAGGTGCATTTACTATATAAATGGGTCAGTTCAATAGGGAGGGATTCTTAAGAGGAAATCGGATTTTTTTCCCTCAAAATCAGTATGTGCTTAATTAGAACTAAACTCTGAGATTTGCTTGCTTTGGTAATGTATCTTGATTAATAAATGAGAAACTTATCTCTTTCATTACTCCTTGCTATTGTCTGACTGTGCATTGACCATAAATGGGTCAGCTCAATAAGGAAGGCTTTTCAAGAAGAAACTGGATTTTTTTTCCCCCTCAAAATCAGTATGTGCTTAATTAGAACTAAACTCAGAGAGTTGTTTGCTTTGGTAATGTATTGACTAACAAGATGAGCAACTTATCTATTTCATAATACTTTGGATAACCCTCTTTGCCTCCTTTTTTGGTATAATCTAGATGAGTCATTTATACATATAAGGCAATATTATCCTATTCTATATATGGGAAAATTGTTGGAGCATGTTAATCTTGATACATGATAAGGATTCTGATATTACGTGCAGGATAATGCCGGAATATATGCAAAACGTGGCCGAACTAACATCATGCCTATGCTCTGATGTAATCAGATGTCCTATGAAACATCTTTGCTTTTCAGTAAAAGATATGAGGCAGCTCGTGATCCGAGGAACACAATTTATTCAATTAATTCAGCCTTTTTATGTTACTAGTGAAGGCATTGAAACTCAGGCTGCCTATTAAGTATTGTAGCTAGAGCATTATCACCTAGAGGGGGTGAATATGTAATTTCAAAAATTTGTGTGTAAAATAATTCGGAATTAACAAAAAAAAAAGTTCAGAACTTAGTTCAAAGCCTGATAAAGAATAAGATCTTAGGTGACTTTAGGGTCTGTCCATGCACAAATCTACTATCAAGAATAATATAAAAAGAATTTAAGAGATATAAAATTTGCACACAAAATTTATAGTGGTTCGACTTTGATCAAGTTTACGTCCACGTCTTTACGTCGACAGCCATTCTATTGGATTTTAACAGTAAATTGCTCAAAGGTTACAATTTGGTGATGATCCTCGAGACAATAGACTGTTATGTCTAACACTCAATCACTTCGAACAAAAATCTCTTACAACATTTGGATAAAGAATAAATGGAGGATGTAGAAACTCTTCTTTTGAACTTTGGAAGTTCATGTTCTAGGACACTCGTACTCTCTTCAATTTTGCTGGATTCGGGCTCTTCCGGGATCAGAATTTTTAATCCAATGGCTATTATCAAATCCTACTTTAGCTAGGATTACTAATCTAATGGTCTGTATCAACTCATTTTCCTATTAGGATTGCTTAATTGAAGCTCTATATAATCAAGCATTCACCACACACATGAGAGGTCGGCTGTTCAAAATTTTTCAAAGCATAATAGAGAGAAAAAGAAGAGGAGATCTCGGCAAAGCAAGCAAGGCCGAGATCCCCCATTCGGCATCGACTTCCCCTTGCACAAGACCCAACGTCCACCGATCACTGCCGCACAACCTTGCCGTTACCTAGTCGTCCACCAACCTACTGATGTCCCTCCATCACAGCACCGTCAGCTACCACCACAGTCCGGCATCTCAGTCCCAAGCGGTCCCACCATCTAGCTCCATCAAAATTGCCTGTTCAGTTGCTGTCCAACAAGTTTGACGCCTCTATTCACTACAAAAAAGGGGCAGTTAGTCACGAAAAATTAGCGACGAAATATAATTCATCGCTAATTTGCTACGAAAATAGCAATGAATACAACTTTCATCGCAAATTCGTCGCAAAATTCATCGCAAAATAAAAGAAGGCTTTTAGCCACAAAAAATTAGCGATGAAAGTAATTCGTCGCAAAATTTATCGCAATAAACCAGGCGGATTTTAGGGACAAAAATTTAGCGATGAAATACAATTCGTTGCTAATTCGCGACGAAAATAGCAACGAAAAACTTTCAACCCACATTTGTCGCTAAATTCGTCGCTAACTAGCGACGACATACTTTTTCGTCTCTAATTGGTGACAAAAAAAATTTTGTCGCAAAATTACCAACGAGATTTACGACAACATAGTTTTGTCGCTATTTTTGCGGCGAAACTTTTTCGTCGCTAAAGTCTCCGACACCTCTTTATCCCAATCCCTTTTCAAATCCCTCTTCTCACTTTTCTCTCAACACACTTTTTCCTTCGCTTACTCTCTTCTCCATTCTCTCTTCCATCTTCAGTATTCTCTCTTCTTATTTATGTTATATGATAAGCATGAAATAAATTGTTGTTTATTTCATCATGGTCTTCCATCAATTGCTGTAAGATTCTTCAATATTAAGTAATTTTTCTTTTCTGTTAGGTGCGTGTTGATGTGAGACATCGCAATTCTCTTCAAATTGCACATTTTCGACTATAAAAAATCGACTAAATACTTGGGTAAGTCTTCTTGATTTGGTAATTTTTTTCATTTCTTTTCACTTGAATAATTTTTTTTCAGTACATATGTGTTTCGGTTGAAGGAGTCTGCGTATTCGTCGCTAATTAGCGACGAATCATGATGTTCGTCGCTAATTAGCGGCGAATAATGTATGCCGTCGCTAATTAGCGGCGAATAATGATTTTGTCTCTAATTAGCGACGAAAATGCATATGTCCCGACGGCTAATTAGAGACGGCTATAATTGTTCATCACTAATTAGCGACGACCCATAATTTTTGTCCCTAACTAGCGATGAAATCAGATTCGTCGCTAATTAGCGACGAAAAATTATATTCGTCGCTAATTAGAGACGAAAATTATGGAACGTCGCTAATTAGAAACGATAATTACTTTTGATTGCTAATTGGGGACGACCCATACTTTTCGTTGCTAATTCACGAAGCTTCACCGCTAATTGGTGACGACATCTTGATGGTCGTCGCTAACTAGAGAAGAAACTGATTCTTCGCAAAATTAGCAACGATATTTGCGACAACTTTTATCCGCCAAATTGTTATCATAATAGTTCTATGTAAAAAGTGCAATAGTGGTAAATTTCATGTGTGTGATAAAGTTGGGGAACTTCTTTGTAGATATGGGTTTACCTTGAACTATTATATTTGTTTTGCCATGGTGAATCATTTATAGTTTTAATTAATAATATTAAACAGTAAATATGATATTTTTAACTTTTTATAAGGTTTTTTAATTTCTATACAGATATAATGCAAAGAGACAGGGCTTGGATGTATAATAAGAACTTACCTAGACGTCGAGAATTAACTAATGAGTTTCGTACTGGGTTGGAACAGTTTTTGGACTTTGCTAGTAGTGTCGCGACCTAAAAATCGAGGTTTCCTAATTCTTAGGTTAATGGATTACCAAGTTAATTAAGTGAAATAACTAACCTAGTTCGAGCTCTCCCAAGCTCTACCAATTCGCAACTTAGGTTTAATATTTAAATGCAAAAGATTTCTGATAGGAGTCGCCACTAATCATTTAAGGTAGGTTGATTAGAAACTAAATAAAATAGCGGGAGAACTATTTTATTCCTACGAACCAGAGATTAAGAGTTCGAGGACCTGATTACGCTAGATTACTCTAACGCCCTTTCGGTACCATTTTTATTTCATGAAAAAATCGTTTGAGAAGGCAACATTAATTGATTTTAAGCTAAGTCACTAACAAAGGTTATCATGCGGTGCACAATCAATTAATTGAACATCCAGAAATCAAATAAACTCAAGGAGCATGCGCCACACAAAACATTGTTTCCTTTCTTTTTTAATTTTTTCATTTTTTATGAATGCATGAAAGACTATACTATATGCAATGCATGAAATTATTCTAAGATGCAATGACATGAATTAAATGCAAGTCTAAAATGCAACCTATATGGCATGGCAAAAAAAAAAATTTAATGACGTGCATGGATGACATGGCATAGATGACATAGCAAATATGACATGGTAAGGATAACATGGCACAAATGACGTAGCAATAATGATATAGCAAGTATGACGTGGCAATGATGACGAAGCATAGATGACATGGCAAGTATGATTTTTTTTTTTCGGATGAATTTATTTCCTAAAATAGAACTATGTCAAGACAATATTTATCTTGCATATTTTAGAGTTTAAATTGACCTAAACCCTAATATATTAAAGATGGATTATTTTAGACATGAGATTCTATTAAAACATGCAATTTCTATCCTAAAATGCAATCTAACCTAAATATTTTACAAAAAGTAAGATATGCAATTATCTACATGATGCTATTTTTAAAAGATATGCAATATTCAAATATGGAATATGAATGAATGCAAATTTTTAAAATTTTTCGAGATCACCTCATGCGACGAGTATATTCTAACAATCAGGCAATCCAAGTCAAAATAGGAAAGTAAATATGCCAATCAATCCAAACAAGAAAGTGGATATATCATTCAAGTTTTGCAAACATTTCGCGAATATTTGAATCCAATCTTTAATTCGTAATCTTACGATTAAAGATTTGAACGCAAATCCTTGCCTAATCGAGTATTCCATCAATAATCCTAAAGATGGACTTTCCCAATATGTGACAAGTTACGGATTAGGAAAAGAAATTTTCCTAATCAACCTGTATTTTGAAAAGATATCCACTTTTGATGCAAACAAAATATGCAGAATATTCAGTAATCTCAAATGGGAAATATAATACTTGAATTTCAAGATAGGAAATATTTACCTTATTTTGCAACAATTGAGCTTCCCTAATTCGAACTCTGAGACTTATCGACCAAGCAAAGGACTTCGGACCGATGGCTAGGAGCTCCACGACTTTGGATTTGCTCGTGGGCTTCTCTCACGGCAACGGGACTGTGATGCGTACGGCTACCGCAAGAACGGTTGGACAACAACTTCGAAGAAACCAGAAACCACGTAGATGTGCTGATGAAGTTGCTGAAAACGTGGAAGCCTTGGACACTCAAACAACAGGATTCGTGGGGAGCCGAGCTCGAGCAGCAGGAGGATAAGTTGCAGTAGACACCCAAACACGTCGGCACCAGAATTCACAGCAACGTGTCTCGAGCAGAATCAACAGGAGCAACCTGTCAATTTTTTCTTCAAGTCTTCGGTCACGGGAGAAGACTAAAGCTCACGTGTATCCCTCTTCTCTGTTTGCTCTCCAGAATTTTCTGAGCTCCTCTAAATCCCTCTCTTTTGTCCATCGTGAAGCCTCTTTATAGGCGGTGTCCGTGTGCTTCTTTGAAGCGGTGGATGAATTGCTTTTAGGAAAGAATATTCGTCCACGAATCATCAGAAATCTCCATCTAATTTTTTTCTTCATCTAGTTTCATATCCACCAAATTAGACAGATTCTCTTCCACAAATATATATATGGCCGAGCACGTTAAGATTTCTTTTTTGTAGAATTTTTTTCATCGTAATCCGCATGGGACTTGACTTCCTTATTTGTTTCCCTCGGCCACCATTTGTTCAAATTTTGCACGATTGATTTAAGCCTAGGTCAAATCAATACCAGTGTGGGCTTAAGCTTAGAACTATTTAGTCGAGTCCATCCGCCTCTTAGTCCAAATGACATCAATTAAGGTCTATTTTCACGGTCAATTTAGAGTCAATTTTGTACCGCCGACATAAATGCAATGCAAGAAAAAATAAAAAAAAAGAAATATGAATGATGAATTATATATATTTTGGGTAAAAATTAAAACTAATTCCTAATTTTTATGCAACATAACTACAAAGGAAAACCAAAATTTATGTGTCAACAAGTAGTAAATTTGAGTTCATGGATGGAAATAAGTTAAGGTGTCCGTGTAAAAAGTGCAGTAATGGTAAATTTCATGTGTGTGATAAAGTTAGAGAGCATCTTTATAGATTTGGGTTTACTCTAAACTACTATAATTGGACTTGTCATAGAGAACCATTTATATCTGATGAAGAATATCGAGGAAGTGATCAGTTTTCAATTAGGAAAAAATGTAACTATTATAACCACTTGAACCAATATCAGAGGATGGTGATTGATGCAACTGGTCAGAATTTAATTTCAGAATCGAACCATGCAAGTACCAATTTTACTCCTACATCTGAACAGGTTGGTACTAGTTATGCATCACAGTTGGAAGAGGTAGGAGTAACGGATTTTGATGAGAATGGAACTTTCCATCTAATCAGTTCTGCGAAGTGTCGAAAGCAGCATATGAACTTTTATGGGCAGGTTGTGACAACCACACTAAATTATCAGTGATTTCAAGAATGTCAAATATCAAGGCAGGACATAATGTGTCTGAAAATTGCTTCAACTCTTTTGTTGAAGTAATGCGAGAAGCAATGCCTCTTGATAATATCATGCCAAGTGATTTTTACGATATGAAGAAGCTAATGGACAATTTAGGTCTTCCAGTTGTAAGGATTGATGTATGTAGTAGGGGTTGTATGTTATATTGGAGAGATGAATAAAATGTAGAATCTTGCAAATTCTGTAACTAACCTAGGTACAAGATTAACAGGAGGCAGAGTCGTAATCAGAAGCGTAAACCATGCAAGCAAATTTTTTATCTGCCTTTAATCCCCAGATTGCAAAGGCTTTATGTGTCTCAAGTTACTGCTGAACACATGACTTAGCATGCAAATCATGAAACAGAAGAGGGTTTAATGTATCATCCTTCAGATGCAGAGGCATGGAAACATTTTGATAGAACATACCCTGAGTTTGCGATCGAGCCTCGAAATATCATATTAGGTCTATGTACTGATGGATTTGCCCCATTTGGGAAATTAGGAAAAGTTATTCATGTTGGCTAGTTATCTTAACTCCATATAATCTTCCACCCGGTATGTGCATGAAGACACCTTATATGTTTTTAACATTGATCGTGCCTGGGCCGCAAAATTCATAAAAGTTGATAGATGTGTAGATGCAACCATTGATTGCAGAGTTACAACAGTTATGGGATGAAGGTGTCCTTACGTATTATATTTCTACTTATCAAACATTTGTAATGAAGGTTGCTCTTTTTTGGACGATAAATAACTTTCCAGCTTATGGAATGTTATCTGGATGGAGTACAGCTGGGATCTTAGGATATCCGATATGTGTGAAGAGATCAAAGCCATTCAGATTACAACATGGTAAGAAGGCTACTTATTGTGACTGTCACAGACAATTTTTGCCGATAAATCATACATTCAGAAGGAATAAAAAAGAGTTCATCAAGAATATGATTGAAAGAACACCTCCACCATTGAGGTTGACCAGTGATCAAATTTGGGAGCGAGTGTATGACTTTCCAACTATTGTTCAAAACCCTCATTGCACAACTATTGCATACGGAAGTACACATAAGTGGACTAAATGCAGTATATTTTGGGACCTGGCATATTGGAAGACTCATCTTATTCGACATAATCTGGACGTCATTAACATAGAAAAGAATGTTTTCGACAATATCATAAATACTATGATAGATGTCACTGGAAAAACAAAAGACAACTTGAATGCAAGAAAAGATATGAGAGTTATTTGTGATCAGCCAGCACTAAACGTGGATGCAAGTAGCAGGAGACCAAAACCAAAAGCAGTTTATACATTAGACAATGAGCAGAGACGGGTTGTGTGTCAATGGTGAAATCTGTGCGTTTTCCTGATGGATGCTTCAAATCTCGGGAGATGTGTTGATTTGAATGAATGCAAGTTAACAGGTTTAAAGAGTCATGATTGCCACATATTTATGGAAAGATTAATTCTAATAGCTTTCAAGGGACTTTTACCAAACTTTGTATGGGGCGCAATTACAGAGTTAAGCAATTTCCTTCATAATATTTGCTCAATAGTATTGAAAGTATCACACATAGAAAAAAATAGAGAGAGATATTCCAATCATTCTTTACAACTTAGAAAGGATATTTCCTCCATCATTTTTTGATTCAATAGAGCATATCTTAGTTCACTTGCCTTATGAGGCAAAAGTTGCAGGTCCCATCCAATTTCGATGGATGTATCCATTTGAGAGGTAAAATATTTTTTATATAAATTTCAAAATACTTTATTATATATTATGTTCTGATAAACTTCTTTCTATTGCATCTAGGTTCTTATATCATTTGAAGAAAAAAGTGAAGAATCAGACATGTGTTGAAACTTCAATTTATAATGCATATATTATGGAAGAAGTGACAACATTTGTATCATATTATTTTGAGTCGCATATGCCGTGTAAGAGGCGGAGAGCAGGAAGAAATGATGGGGGCCCCATTGATCCCAATTTCAAATCATTCTCTATTTTCAATTATCTTGATCGATCAAGCGGGGCATGTAAGTTTCGTCACTTAACAGACGAAGAATGGCGGGCAGCCCATACATATATTTTACTAAACTGTCCAGAAGTGGAGCCATACTTCGAGTAAGTGTACATTTGCAAATATATATTGTGTGTTAAATATTTTCTAATATATAAATGGTATTTGGTGATAGGATTTTTCAAACTTCAATGTATGGACTACCACCAAATGAGTTTGACCGTTTGTGCAATAAAGAATTTGCAGCATGGTTTCAAAACATACGTAAAGTTGCGTATGAACCAAAATCAAGCATACCTCATTTATTAAAATTTATATTATTGACTTTACGTGTGTCCATTTTAGGTTTGCAGTAATCGTGATCAAGTTGAAGGGCAAGAATTGGTATATCATCTAGCATGGAGTCCAAATTCAAGAGTACGGACCTAAGCCAGCATATTTCATAAACGGGTATAATTTTCACACTCAAGATTATAGAATGGGGAAAAACCACAATGAATAGTGGTGTGTGTGTGTGTGTGTTCGGTCATCCAATGGTGACAATGCAAAAAATGATTTTTATGGCTTGTTGGAAGGAATCATAGAGATAGAGTATCCTAGACCATTCATGCGGGTTGTATTATTTAAGTGCATGTGGTTCGATCCCACAAGGAATGAAGGTGCATACGAAGTTTAATTTGGTCGAAATAAATCACAAGAAAAAATATATGAAAATATGAACAATTTGTCTTGACACAAACAAGCAATTCAAGTATATTATGCATCATATCCTAGTTTGAAACGTGACAAAGCTGATTGGTGGGCTATATGTAAAACCAAAGCACGAAGGAAAATCGAGGAACACTGGAAGGATATAGCATATCAACAAGAGGAAGTTTGTAACACAGTTGAAATTGAAGAAGTTTGCATTCCAACTTTACGAGATCCATGTGGAGCAATAATAGATGTGGATCCAATTGAAATTCGTCAATCAAATTTTAAAATGCGATGAAGAATCTGATTTTGAGACAGAGGATGAATATGACGATATTGAAGAAGACACAAGATGAGATAAAGATCAAGACGAAGACGAAGGTGAAGGTGAAGATGAAGATGAAGATAAAAAAATTTTGAAAATTTTTATTAATTATGTGTTGTTGTTGTTGTTGTTATTATTATTATTATATTATTATTGAGACATATGTTATTGATATTATCTTTATTATTATTGTTGTTGTTATTGTTAGGTTTTTTTTTTAAGTTGGCTCGTCCATTGTGGGATGAAAGGATTTTTAGATAGACTAGGGTTTTAGGCCTAACTTTTAAGTACTGTACATTGTACTCGTACAAGAGATTATTGTAATGAGTGGTTGTGGTGAAAGTCTAAAAGTATAGTTAAATCCTTTTGCAGGATGTAACCCTATTTTGGGGTAAACCTGGGTAAATTTTTGTGTCATCTTTTGTTTTTTTTACCTTTTGTGTGATTCGCCGCTAATTTAGTCACTAATTAGCGACGAACAAATATTTTTTGTCGCTAACCCAATTAGCAATGAAAATTTATTTTCATCGCTAATGTTAATTTTGTGACGAAAACATTTTTTTGTCACAAACTAATTAGCAACGAAAAATAATTTTTATCACTAATTGTTAATTTTGCGACAAAAATTTCTTTTGTCGCTATATAATTAGCGATGAAAAAATGTCGGAAAAATTATTTCGTCGCTAATTGATGATTTTGTGATGAAAAAACATTTTTATTTCTAATTGTTAATTTTGCAACGAAAATTTTTTTTTGTCGCTAAATAATTACGAACGAAATACTGTCTTCATCGCATAATTAACAATTAGCGACGAAAATTATTTTTCGTCGCTAATAGCGATGAAAAAATGTCTTCGTCGCTAACTAATTAGTCACAGAAAATTATTTTCGTCGCTAAATGATGATTTTGCGACGAAAATTTTTTTTGTCGCTAACTAATTAGCAACAAAAAATAATTTTTGTCGCTAATTGGTGGTTTTGTGATGAAAAAAATATTTTTTGTCGCTAAATAATTAGTGATAAAAAATTATTTTTGTTGCTAATTGTTAGTTTTACGATGAAAAATGTTTTTGTCGCTAACTAATAGCGACGGAAAATTATTTTCGTTACTAATTGTCAATTTTCTGACGAAACATTTATCTCGTTGCTAATTGGTGGTTTAGCGACGAAAACGATTTTTCGTCACTAATTTTTTTACCTACATCAGAAGCATCTGCTCTCTCTTAGCGACGACAATACATTAATTGTCGCTAATTAAACAAATAGCCATTAAAAATTATTTTTCGTGAAGACATTGAGGGTAACGGAGGAAATCGGGGGCCATGTGCATGCCCTCTGAGCTTGTTGCCTTACATGGAGACCTCAAGAATCTGAGAATCAAGGGCAATCTTTCCCATTATTGACGTGTTGACCGACACGAGGGTGCACCGGGATGGGCTCTTTCGGGGTCTCCGAGGAAACCGACGATAGATTCCCGTGTTGAATCCTATTGATGAGTCTTGATCCATGTGATTTTGTTTTTCATGGCAGTACCGACAGTTAGCATTTGTCTCGCTGTCACGACCCTCCCGAGATTTTCGGATCCCGAGGGAGTTAATGGACTACTAGGCCTATTTTGATATCTGGGCTTAGCTCGGGCCTCCCAGGCCCATACCAAATTGCGTCAGAAAATTTTAAATCGAGGTCGACCTTAGTGTGGTCGGGTGACATGTCAATAATGTGCATGCCATCGGAGTCGCCACCAGTTCATTTATATCGGAGGGTATGACTGGAAACCCTATCGAACGATTGGGAGAGATCATTCGATTCTACGAAAACTAGAGATCTAGATTCGGGGACTTGGTTACGTCAATATTGCTATCAATGCCCTTTCGGTACCTAAGTTAAGTGATTTTCTATCTTAAAGAATTCATGCAGGCGTTTTCTGGATGGGGCGAGTCCTAAAGATCTAAGGGGTTTCATGCGAGTGAGGAAGTTAACCTATCAATCACAACCATAAGAAATAATTGCGCAATCAATGATAAAAGAATCACATCAAGTCAAAACAAGCCAAGTAGGGTCCTAGTTGAGCCTCACGACCCTGAGAAGAATGCCAACTAAGTTCGAGAGCAATTCAGAAGATTTCGGCTAAGTTGGCTAGAGAGGCAAAATGGTAATTTTCTAAAGCTCATGAGGTCAAAATATGAAAAGCGGTCAGACCAATTGGGCATGGTTTTTCCTTAATTTTCAAAAAAAATTGAGAAATTTTTCTGGGTTTTTTTTTTTTTTTTTTTTAATTTTCTTGAATTTTTCTAAAATCTTTGAGGTTTTATGATTTCTAAGGACTTTTCTATTTTTTGGGGAAATTTGGGATTTTTTGGTCTTTTCCAGGATTTTTCCTATTTTTGAGAAATTTTTTAGAATTTTTGTATTTTGTTATTTTTGTATTTTTTTTTTTATTTTTTTATAATTCCTGAAATTATTGATCTCTTAACATTTTTTCAAATTGTATTATTATTATTTTATTATTTCTTATTTAATTATTTTTTGACATTTTTTTATATTTTCTAAAAATTTATGATTTTTATGGATTTTTATTTATTCTCCGTTTTTATTTTATTATTGTTATTATTTATTATATTTTTTTAATTTTCCAATTATTCCTAATTTTTTGACTTTTCTAAGATTTTTCTAATTTTTATGATTTTTCCTGATTTTGATTTTTTTATTTTATTTTTTTTATTATTTTAAAAATTTTTATTTTTATTCAACCCTCCGAATCGGTCGGGTTGACCCGACCCGGTGGCCCGAACTTAGCTAAAACCCTAGACCAAAACGACCCCATGCTCCTTTAATTGATTTTCCTCTTTTTATTTTTTTTTGGTTAATTTTCTGAAATTTTTTATTATTATTGTTTTTTTATTCTATTATACGGATCGGGTCAGCCCGACCCAGCCCACTAGCTTAAGCTCGGCCCGAAGCCCACTATCCTAAACCCGACGCAAAAAACGACGTAGTTTCGAAGATTTTTTTTTATTTTTTGAGATTTTTTATCATATTTTTATTCTATTTTCGTTTATTTTCGCCTATTTTAAATCCTACGGTCTAGGACTCGCCACGTGGCTAGTCCACGAACGTCTGATCTAACCAAAGGAACCTTACGGTTGAGATCGGGTACCGGGCCTAATCCTAGCCGTCAGTTATTCCTAATTTCTAAAAAATGCTAAAATTCGAATTAAGCCCATTTTTTATTCACGAAAATCCGAGATCTTGACACATGGCTAAACCCTAACCGTCAGATCTAATCGACTATTTTATATAATCTATCATAACCCCAGCTGACGTGAGCTCCACGTCAGCCTCTTGACCGGATCAACTATCGACGTGGCGTCTGATGTGATTTGCCACGTCGGGCCACGTCAGGTTTTGACTGGGTCAAACGGCTGACTGGGCATTTTCTTCTTCTTTGGACCACGACTAGACGGACGGCCGAGACTCGCCGACGACGATCTAACGGGGAGACTAACTCCGATCGACTTAATTCCAGTGTCATTCAACTCCCATTCCGTCCCAGATTAACATATCTAAGACCTAACTCGATCTATCGGTTGAAACCTGATAATCGAAGCATTTGCAAAAAGCAACCATGGCGATTCAATCGCGCAATTCAGAGCATAACTATACAATTAACTTGCAGGCGAGCGCCACGGAGAGTTCAGGAGACTTACCTGGGGCTCTGATCAAGCTCTAAGTTGCCAAATTAAGCTGGCCAGGTTGCTACAGTCGGACAAAGGTGGGAGGCTTGAAACGGGGTTCTCACATGCAACCGATGCAAAAATTGAATACGAAGGGGTGCAGGAGTGTAAGAGGAATAAAACCCACAAAGGAAGAGTAGAATTATGGCCGGATTAAAGAATTGCCATTGAAGCACCGAGCTGAGCTCAAGCTCAAAACCCACTTGTTCAGCATCGACGAGCTCTGAAAATGGCGTGGGTCACCTCTTGAGGACTTCAGTAAACTTCCCAAGATGGTTTTACGCCTTGATTCGCTCCCAATCGCCCAAACTCTTCAATTGCAGTCGGCTTCCCGAGCTCCCCGAAAAAAATGGCTCTCCTCTCTCTCTCCCCTGGTCTTTTTTAAACTTAAATGGGCCTGCGATCCTCCCCCAAAAATCCCCCGAGTATCTCTTCGCCTTTTATTTTAACAACAAAAAACAACTTCAATTTCTCCCCAAATCTACTTGATTCGTTATAGGAAAAATCCTTCACAAATCTGATTGCTATGCGGGCCGTTTCGCCGGAATCCACTAGCGTGCCCGGCGACGAAATCACGTGCCGTTCGGCACGTTGCGCACCGGGCAAAATTCCAGCTAGGCCATCAGAGGCTCAGGCGAAGCGGATGGCCGATCTTCAGGTGTCCTCATTCACACGGGACGGATGCGGGAAACTACGAAATGGTTAATGGGTCTGCGGGGTTAATGGGTGACCGGGTCGGGTCAACTCGACTACGTTTGACCCATCGATTAAAAGGGACAACCCAAACGAGAATGACCCTACTTTCACCAAAAATTTCACAGAATTATCTCAAAATTGGATCTGGGGGAATGATTTTCATCAAGAAACAGTTTTTCTCCTGAATTTCCAAAGAATTGCAGATGAAAACCCCAAATTTAAATTGACCCGAGGACCCATTTGCAAATCTAAAGCTCATGGCTTTTTGCAAAAAAATTGACACCACCAATGGCTAGGCAGGTTTAAACTAGGGGAGGCCGATTTCAATTCAGTCCCTAGACAATTTTTACTTG